>JASDQU010105134.1:186837-201535 GCA_032191745.1 Picea mariana
ACAGTTAACTGAAGACTAGTTGACTAGTTAACTCAGCTAGGTGGTAGTTCACTCCTGTAACTGCCCGAGAGACTAGACTAGGTGGCAATTTACACTTGTAATTGTTGGTGTGTGTCCATATCAATCTAGACCACCACTATGGTTCATTAGTTATGTATCCTATATCTATTGTAAATTATTCACTCTTTATGTGTGGAATATGGTTAATGAGAATTCTTCCATTCTTTCTATCTTGCTTCTTCTTTCTTAATTTCTCTCTGCAAATGTGTGTAGTATTTTCTAGCTAAATATATTCTGTGTAGGTTCAACACATTTACAACGTCCACCGACTCTTCTTCTCTATTATTGCTGGTCAATCGGTTACAAGCACAGAGCCTCAAAACATACTCCGCACAGGATAAGAGATATGCGCAATTCGCTAGATCCTCCTTCCTTGAGTAGCTCTAAGCATACAGCCTTCTTGCAATCCGTGCACTCAGCACTTACAATACTTTCACTCAGCTCTACAAGTATATCACACAGATCATCTCTTAGCACTAAGCCACTTCCCAAGTGTCCTAAAAAAGGTCCCTTCTTACATATCCTAGACTTCTACTTATACATTACAAAAATGGGCTTAAACATGGGTAAACCCATGGGCCGACATCCCGGTCCCGTTACATTATTCCCAAAAACCCAAAAAGGACCCAAAAGGGGGTCTAGCTTCCACGATCTCCACTTCATCTTGCGCTCCATCTTTGACAGGCTGTTGAAGTCCAAAAAATGGTCAAATATGACCAAGTGTTCCTCAAAACTTGGTCAAGGGCCAACAATGTATTTTGAGTATTTTACTATCATTTTGGTACTTTGAAATTGTTACATGCATGTTATTTTGTTATTGTTCCAGGAAGGTACATCGACATTCTTCATTGCCTCAACTATTCATACATAGACACCTTTGACTTTGGTGACCAGTGAGAGGGGGGGTATTTATTTTTCCTCATCTTTATATTACCCATCCCTTTAGGCCACCAGGGATGCCTCCCTTGGGGTAGAGTCTCTCTTACTCCTAAATAAAGGGGATTTCCTATTGAGGTGACAATGATAGGATATCCCATTTTTATGCCAATATCCCTCACTTTCCTTGGGATTTAGGAAAGTATAAATTGTGCGATAATAGGGACAACTTGTCACTTCTTGTTACAACTGTTTGGGGCTTATTAACCATACTTTGAGGCTTCCATATTCAAGAGGGAATATCTCCTCAACTGTGAGGAACCACGTGGTGTACCACACCTCTGGGGATTCTTAACCACTTTACCATATTTCTAGGGCTTCTTGTAGACTTCTTCAAAGCATCTTCCCACGAGGGTCATGATTAGAGATACATCATAAGGGGACCACTTTGGAGACTTCTCCAAATACACCCATAACTTCTAGATGCTTCTTCTAGGGTTGAATAGGGTTTATATCAATGAAAAACAACTATCCAACACTCCCTTAATATGCATTGTGAAGGACATTGTCAACAACATGAAACTAAAAGATGAAGAAAGAAATCACATGGAGAACATTTCAAACAAATCAAAACATAAGAAGAAAATATTCAACACTAGCCATGCTTATTTCTATTATGTTACCAGAGAGTGAGGCTCATTTGAATGGGTCAAGGGAATCATGAATGAAGTGGTAGAGGAATTGGAGCGTTGGTTTCCTTTTTTCCCTTCTTGTGGATATTCACCTTGTGTTTGATCACTAGAAAAATCCTAGCGACTTGGTCAAGTGTCCCAATATAGTTGGTGTATCATATACAATGATTAGTATCTTGTAGAAACAACAAAACCTATGTTTTAGGAGTATGGGACAACACATCTATTATAGGTGTCAAGTCCTCCAAAATTGTATTATCTTTAGAAGATTGACTCCATATTTGAAGGAATATGATCATCAATCAACTAAAATAGATCCAGTACTTCCATGCAACATAATTAGCATTACGAAACATATAAGAAAAAATTGAATACTTTTGAAATGGGTCAATAGGTTAGGAAATAAAGGCAGTGAGACTATGTTCTCTATAATGAATCCCATGGATAAATTGTAATTTTCTTAGGCATGAAGGATATGGACTCATGGATCAATTCGTAGAAGAGCTCTGTGTTTTGTTTCTCTATTTTGTGTTACTCTTTCTTTTATTTTCATCTCTATTTCTTCTTCGTTAATCTATAATTTACAGTCAAGTTTTTATATTGAAAACATTAAATTGGTACATCCACCACTATTGTTCACCAAGGATTGTTTCAGGTTACTTTGCAGGTGTTATGATTTTGAATTCCCATACTATGCTAAATTCATACATTTGATTTTATTTTGCTAGATTCATTGCTTCACATGCCTAGTAAAACTATCCTTCTTCATTGATCCAAAAAGGATCCAGAGAAAACTAAGGACAACTCAGAATTCACAGAAGAAACTCAGGAAGCTCAAAATGGCCTCAACAGATAGAGAAAGGGAAAAAATTCAAATTCCTCAAAACTTAGTGAAATTGGCATCATCACGAAGAGAATGTCGCAATATTTCCAACGATGTAAATGGCTTGTCAAATGGAGTTACAGATCAAAATATATTTGTGATCAAAGTTTTGGTCAACCTAGCCCAGTCAACAGGGATGAGTCGGCATCCGTACTACTGACATCAACATCATTACGGATGACATCAACATCCATACGGTGTACATGGCACACGTAGAGGATGACACAGGTCATGTTGACATCAGCATGATGATGTGGAAGCACCAGAGGCTACCACGTGTCACTCATTTTCAACATTTCCAGGTCAACATGTGGACCAATGCGGAGGTGCCATGTGGTAGTCCATACAACCACGTGGCAGGTCGTACGGGATGTGGAAGACACATGGAATCTGTACTATATGTGGAAGGATGAAGTGGCAGACATGTCATGTGGCAGGGTGATTGTACAAATGAATAATGTGGGCCAATGGTTGGCTAGCACGTGGCAGTGGGAAAATGCCCAATGAGGTCTCGTAACTGAAATTTCAAAAATACAAAGGGTGGCTCACCAAATATGGTGGCCAACCATCCATTATAATCCAACTCCAAAAAATCTAAACAAGACTCCAAACTTGGCGGCGACTTAAACTATATATGTATGTTGTTGTAACTACAAGCCCAAAAGGGGAGGCCCGTGGGCTCGACCCTGGGACCTCCTTCAACCAAACTCCTTACATAGCATCCACCAACTATTGAGACAAACGACTCCGTTGGGTAGTCTACACAACTTTTAATTTAAATGTTGATTTTTCCAGCAGACAAAAAAAGGAAGGGGGGGTACTCAACTGTACATCCAAGCACATTTTACGAGGTGAATACAATGAATTAACTGCAAGTTGTAAGCACGAAAACTAAGACGATATTTCTCATGGGCCTAGGAGTGCTAGAGTCTGATAGAGGCATGGAGATAGTCATTTTTGGGTAATTTGATGCCACGAATTCAGTGGTTCTTACTGTTTTTTGATGTGAGAAAAACTTCTACAACTTAATTCCAGAATGAGATATACTTATGTATTTTTCCAAATTCTTTTGCTGAGTTAATAAAAAGGCCTACCCATTTGAGAGAAGGACCTGGAAGCGTAGTCCACTGGGGAAGAACTCCATTATCAAGTTTTTTGTTCATATTTGATGCTTATGTCTCTTCATTATTGAGTTTTTCCTTCTTTATGGTGTAGTTTAATTTATGTTCATTTATTACAATTCTTTATAAGTCACATCGATGAAAATTAGATCCTGGATCATGTTGGTATCAGAGCAATCATATTTGATTTGAATTTTTGAGTGTGAATGCTTACTAGGGCCAATGAAGCAGACCCCCCTACCTCGACAGGGTTCGTTGACCTCCTAGTCTAAGGATCGCACTAATTCTCTGAGCTGAAGCAGCTCTTCGATTCCTTGCTGGAATCCCACGAACAAATCCATAGGTCCAAATGAGAAACTAATCTCATGCGCAAAATCACCTGACGTGAGCTTCCCCTCCACGTGACCACTACCTGTGACCACAAGACTAACCAAAAGGCACTTCGCGTTTCTCAATTTTTGGACTTCTGCTCCAAGTCACCCCAATTCCTCCGATCTCTGAAATCCTGGCAGGGGCCTAGAACTAGCTAGCTCCTCCCTTAAATTCTCCCTAATGTGACCTCCAGCTATGACCTGGGGTCCATCTCTTGAGAACGTCAAGATTTGTGATTCACGACTTCCGAGAGTAGCTCCTTTCACACTCCTGACTCCTGAAATGTCGATATTTCAGAGCACCAAATCAATGGCTCGCGCCCCTCTGGATTTGATGACCACTATCAAATTGCGAAATCGGGCCTCACGAGTTCTCATGATTCTACCCTTTAACCTTTCTTTCCTACGAGTCAGTGAAATGTTGATCCTTCTCCACCTTTCCCCTTTCTATGGACGGTCTTGATGATTTTGGGACTTTGTGTTTCGTGATATCCACTCTCCTGTGCAACTCCAATGGGGTTAAGCCTTGTGCACGTTCCCTGGATCCAACGGCTATTGTCCCATGCGCTCGCAGATCCTACAACTAAGATTTTTTTCCTCTTGTGCGCTCTTTTTGATGTCTGGACATGAGATTCAACGATCCAGATTTCCTCCTCTGTAGCTGACCTAGTGGCTACTAACGCTCCTCCTCCTGAGCTTTGAATTTCTTCCTGAATTGGAATATTTCCAACGTTCCAAAGGCCTCGACCTTTGAATCCTCTGTGAACCCAATAAATTTGGTCTCACCTGCATTCTAAAGATGTTGTCTCTCCTGAGCTTTGGGACTTGGAATAAGTCCACTCTTGCACAATCTCCAAAGGGGCTCGGCCCTTCCTCTTCCTTAGAAGATTTTTGGTGCTCCTTATGGCACACGTTTGCGCTTGACCTCCTGAGATTTTGAACTTAAATAAAGTTCCCTCCTCCGCTCACTCCTGGTGCTTGACTAACCTTTAGATGGGTGTATTTCAACACTTTGTCTAAGTGTTGGCCTGGTGCACTCCTTGCACAGGTGTTCCTCTAAAGTGTTCAACAACTCTATCTCCTTGAGGTTCAATTGTTCATACCTCAAAGGTCTCTATCCCTTTTGTCCATTGAAGAGCTGCAAGTGCCCTCTTGGAAACTTCCACTCAAGTGCTCCTTGCTGAGCTTGCAGAGTATTCAACAACTATGTAAGTGTCTTCCTCGTATACACTTCCCTTATCTCTGAACTTGAAATAGATTTCTTCTTGTGCACTCTTTGCACTTTCTCGATGCCCTCATGGCAGAACTTCATAGAATCCTTAGTGATTTTGTCTCTCTACACCTTCTTCTGCACAATCTTCACCTCAATAGTATTCAATAACTCTGAGGCTTCTCCTTTGAGTTTATGATTCCTCTGGTGCGCCCTCCTGGCACATTCTTGCCTGAATTACACAGAACTCAAATGTGCACTCTTTTTATTGGCTCAAAAAGTCTTGAACACTCTATCATGCAACCCCTTGCATTAAGCCACAAAGAACCTAGACTTAACTCAGAAAACCCACAGATAAAAAATTATGTCTATCCCTGTAGATGGAACCTAACATACATCTACAACATAAATGAACACACAAATGACATTCATCAAATACACATAAAACACATAGATTCATATGCATGAAAGACTGCTCTTTATATTAATCTGAATGTCTTTTATAATGTTTACAAAAGATCAGACTGCAACAGAGTCTTGGCTCTCTCTCTTATCTTCCTCTATTCTAATCTATTCTAGCCTTGTCTCATGAATTCTAGATACAAAGATCTTTTAAAAAAGAGGGGTTCCTCGAGCCTTTCCATCCAAGCTACCTACTCTCATTAATTACATTGAGTTACAATCAATACGATCTAGCCCAAATCAGATCTATATCTTCATCAACTTGTCAACCATTAAAGGAGACTTCATCTCTAGTCTACACAAAGGCATTGACGTGGCTCTTCCAACCTTACAACATTTAATTACAATTTGAAATTTGAAAGTGAGGGGAAAGTGAGAGGGTTGTCACCTCTCCCCTTCTTGAATGCACTTTGATGTGTTGTCTAGCTATCGCGTTGGTGGTTTGGAGTGATGCTCATGCATCATACTCCACTACTATGAATAATTCATGAGATATTTCTCATGAGATTCCCAACTGTGTTGAAATCCTCTTGGATCCAAAACTCTTCTTTGGATCTGTCCATTGGCTCTACTACTTCATTGTTGTTGATTCACTGCTACTCTTGAAGGCTTACTTCTTCTAATCTTCCATTTACTAACATATTCTTTCACTGACCTCCACATCGTCGTTCTTATCTCCTCAATCACCTCTTCCAGCTGCTCTAATGGCTGGTTTATCTTATGCAGTCTTCTCGGCTACATTTCCTTCTTGTCAACATGTAGATCAAATCAATCCCCCTTGCAATTTTATTCATCTCTTGTGGCCTTAACTTGCCACTCTCCTACAAAGTTCAACTCTGTAGTCTCATCACTGAGCTACTGCCCAGCTTCTCTTTTTGACAACTTTTCTTCTACCATCTCTCCTTCTGGCATATCTCTAGCTTCCTTCAACTGCTCCTTGGGATGGTATGCTCCATCTATCTCCAACCTAATCTGTTGGATGTGATGACTTTTCACTATCACCCTTTTCTCTAGGGCTTCCAACTCTTCACACAGATCAACAAATTCCATGATGTCTTATTCGTCCTCTTCTGTAGGCTTCAGTGCTGCAATCATCTCCTATTCAGCTTCCTGGATGAAAATTTCCAGCAATTCTGCTGAATTCTCTTCTCCTTCGAGTCCTCTTTCATCATTCCTTGCTGATATGAACTCACCTTCGAGTTCATGAGACTATCAGATAGTCTCATATCCTCTCCCTTGCCCACCCAAAAATCTAGGATTTTTGCCTTGCCCTCCTGGCATTCTATGATATCCTCCAATGATCCCATCTCATTGCCCACCTAGCAATCTGAAATTTCTTCACTGCTCACCTGATAGTTTATGATATCTCTACTTGATCTCTTCTCATTTACCTCTAGGCAACCTGAAATTTCCTCACTACTCGCCTGGCAGTTTCTAAGACCCTTCTCTGATCTCTTCTCCTCATCATCACTGAGACTCTTCCCAGTTTCTGGCTCACAGATGTGAACCATCTCCTCTTCACCTCTGAGGCTTTCAACATACCTCAACCACACTCTCAAAAATATTTGTTGTCCTCTGTCCAACAATTCCTTGGTTGGCCACTTCACCTTCTTCTTCATGGGCCACTCATACACCCAATTCACTTTGGCATCCTGTTGCATTTTAAATGCAAGCTTCTCCATTTGTGCTCTTATCTCGCTGAGCTCTTCGTCCATCTCAGCCTTTCTTTTTTTTTGGCGGTCTTTTCCTTGACCACTCCTTTGTCCTTCAATAGCCATCCTCTTCTTATAACTTCCTTCCTGTCAAGTCTGTTTTTTCACTCTACAATCGAGAGAATTCCCAGCTTCTCCTACAACCCACCTGGCTATCAATTGTCTGTTGCCTACATGAAAACAAATCACCACAGAGAATAAACACCCTGTCTTCAGATTTTGATACTACTGACGGTATCAAACTATCTCCTTTACCTCCTTCACCTGAAATATACAGATGAAAAATCATCTCTGATACCACATGACATAGACCCCCCTACCTTGGCAGGGTCCGCTGACCTCCTGATCTAAGTATCACACTAATTCTATGAGCTAAAGAAGCTCTTAGATTCCCTGATGGAATCCCATGAAAAAATCCACAGGTCCAAATGCAAAACTCAGCCCACGTGCACAAGCACAAGACGTGAGATTCGCCTCCACGTGACCACTACCCATAACCACAAGCCTAACCAAAAGGCACTTGGCATTTCACAATTTTAGGACTTATGCTGCATGTCACCCAGACTCCTCTGATCTCCAAAATCTTGGCAGGGGTCTAGAACTAGCTAGATCCTCCCTTAAATTCTTCTCGATTTGACCTTCAGATGTAACCTGGGGTCCATATCTCGAGCATGTCGGGATTTCACGATTCTCGACTTCCGAGAGGATATCCCTTCACACTCCCAACTCCCGAAATGTTGATATTTCAGAGTGCCAAATCAACGGCTCACTCCCCTCTGGATCTAACATCCACTATCAAATAGCGAACTCGGGCCTCGTGAGTTCTCACGATTCTACCCTTTGACCTTTCCCTCCTGCGAGTTAGCGAAATGTTAATCCTTCACCAAGTGACCCCTTTCGATGGATGGTCCTGATGATTTCAGTACCTCTCTTTTTGCGATATCCACTCTCTTATGCAACTCCAATGGGGTTAAGCCTTGTGCATGTTCCCTGGATCCAACGACTGTTGGCCCACGTGCTCTCAGATCCTATGGTTGCGATCTGTTTCCTCCTGTGCACTCTTCTGGATGTCTGGACGTGAGATTCAATGGTCTGGATTTCCTCCTCTACAGCTGACCTAGTGGTTGCTAATGCTCCTCCTCCTGAGCTTTGAATTTCTTCCTGACTTGGAATATTTCCAACATTCCAAAGGCCTCGACCTTTGAATCCTCTGCGAACCCAATAACTTTGGTCTCTCCTACATTTTGAAGATGTTGTCTCTCCTGATCTTTGGGACTTGGAATAAGTCCACTATTGCACAATCTCCAAAGGGGCTCAACCCTTCCTCTTCCTTAGAATATTTCTGGTGCTCCTCTTGGCACACGTTTGCGCTTGACCTCCTGAGATTTTTAACTTAAAAAAAGTTCTCTTCTCCGCACACTCCTGGTGCTTGGCTAGCCTTCAAAGGGATGTATTTCAACACTTTGTCTGAGTGTTGGCATGGTGCACTCCTTACACAGGTCTTCCTCCAGAGTGTTCAACAACTCTGTTTCCTTGAGCTTTAACTGTTCAAACCTCAAAGGTCTTTGTCCCTTCTATTCCTCGAAAATATGCAAGTGTCATCTCTACAAATTCCGCTCAAGCACTCCTTGCTGAGTTTGCAGAGTATTCAACAACTATGTAAGTGTCTTCCTCCTAAACACTTCCCTTATCTCTAAACTCGAAATAGATTTCTTCTTGTGCACTTTTTGCACTCGCTCGATTCCCTCCTAGCAGAACTTCACAGAATCCTTGATGATTCTATCTCTCTAGGCCTTCCTCTGCACAATCTTCACCTCCAGAGTATTCAGTAACTCTGAGGCTTCTCCTTTGAGTTTATGATTCCTCTGGTGCGCCCTCTTGGCATGTTCTTTCCTGAGTTCCACATAACCCATATGTGCACTCTTTTCACTCCCTCACAGAGTCTTCAACACTCTGTCATGCAACCCCTTGCATTAAGCCACAAAGAACCCAGACTGAAATTAGAAAACCCGCAGATAGAAAATTTTGTCTATTCCTGCAGATGGAACCTAACATACATCTACAACATAAATGAACACACAAATGACATTCATCAAATACACATAAAACACATAGAATCATATCCAGGACAAATTTCTCTTTATATTAATCTAAATGTCTGTTAGAATGTTTACAAAATCTTGGACTACAACAGAGTCTAGGCTCTCTCTCTTCTCTTCCTCTATTCTAATCTATTCTAGCCTTGTCTTATGAATTCTAGGTACACGGATCTTTTACAAAAGAGGGACTCCTCGAGCCTTTCCCTCCAAGCTACCTACTCTCATTAATTACATCGAATTACAATCAATGCCATATAGTCCGAATCGGATCTAGATCTTCATCAACCTATCAACCAGTAAAGGAGACTTCATCTCCTACCTACAAAAGGGCATCAACGTGGCTCTTCCATCATTACAAAATTTAATTACAATTTTAAATTTGAAAGTGAGGGAAAAATGAGAGGGTTGTCACCTCTCCCCTTCTTGAATGTGATTTGATGTGATGTCTAGTTGGCGCATTGCTGGGTTGGAGCGATGCTCCTGCATCAGCCAACCATAAGCAGGGTGAAGAAACTCTTAAGACTTTCAATCCTAAAGTTGGCCATGCATCCTAAAGGAAGAAAATGGTCGAAGAGAATAAGCATGATGAACAAGATAAAAACTTCCATATGGTATTTTATCGCATGTCAGAAATGGTCGAGCGAATGTATGGAGACTGCAAGAAGAGGATGAAGAAGAAAGGGAAGACAAATGAAGCACAAGATGATGATAATTCTTCAGTGAATCAAAGGGCTATAGGAGACCCTCCCGAGCCTCCATCTTCACCATCAAGTTCTATCTCTTCTTCCTTTGGGCATTCTCATCATTCTCATCATTCTAGCAATAAAGCTTCTTTTAAGAAACCATTATTAAATCTTGATGTAAAATTTTCTTTACCTATGTTTAATGGAGATACTAATCCTGAAAAGCTAGATAATTGGATCCTAAAGGTTGAAGTACATTATTGTGTTCAATAGAATGATGAAGAATAAGTTAAAGTGCAATTGGCTTCTCTTCGATTGGAAGGCACCACTCTCGTATGGTGGGAGAGAAAACTTCAGGACATAAGTAATTATGGTAATCTTCTTTCCTTATGGTCGGAATTTAAATCAATGATAAGGAAGCGATTTTATCCATTGGGTTATTTACATAAATCAATGGTGGAATGGAAAACTTTAAGACAAAGTAAAGGTCAAACTGTAAAAGGTTTCACAGAAGAATTTAGGAAGAAATATCTTGCATTAAACATTCCTTTGGATTCTTATGAAACTTTAATGAAGTATATTGGCATACTTCACAGTTATATTCATCATACTTTACTACTATTTAACCCCACCAGTCTTGACAAATTTTGTGTGCAAGCCACTCACCTTGAGAACAAGAGAAAGCATGTTCAAGAAGATCCCAAAAGAAAACCTTCCAATCTCCCACATGAGCAGTTTAAGAAGTTTAAAAGGAAGGAAAAAAATACTGCCACTGTAAAGAGAGAAGAAGGAAAACCATATTGTACTCATTGCAAGAATAATGATCACGATGATGAACATTGTTGGAAACTACATCCATAGAAGAGAACGAAATAGTTCGGTGGAAAGGGGAAGACAAAGACTGTTTCTACAGTGCAACAAGATCTTGGTTCCGATTCAGGAGATGAAGGAAAGATCATAACGGTTGGAGTACAAGGTAAATATTCACTTCATGCTATTTCAAATTCCAATAATGAATCTCATGATGATGAAATAAAGAGGAACAAATTATTTCATATAAGAGTTGTATCTAAACACACTAATATAGATACATTGTTTGATCCCGGTTCCCAAGTAAACTTTATATCTAAAGAACTTTTCAAAAAGATGGGTCTTGAAACTAAACCACATCCAAAGCCTTATCCTCTTGGTTGGGTATGTGATAAAGAAAAACTTAATGTCACCAAGCAATGTAGGGTCATATTTTCTATTGCTTCAAAGTTGATTGATGAAGTGGATTTGGATGTTGCATCACCTTATATATGTTGCATAGTGTTGGGGAGCCCTTATTTTTATGATAGAAAAGCAGTCTTCTTTCTTTATGAGAAAAAATATCACCTTACTAAAGGGGGAGTGGAATATATTGTTAGAGCCCACAACATGAGGGTAAGCACAACACTCATCAGTGTAGGACAAATGAAGAGACTCATAATCACTAATAAGAGATATGTACTCATGTTCGTAAGGGAAAAGGATGTCATAACATCCAATGATTTCCAAGGATGGGATCCTTCTCATAATAAATAATTAATTGATATTGTTTCTAAGTATGATGATATTTTCCAGGAACCATATGGATTACCTCCTAAGAGGGAAATCCAACATGAAATACATCTTCAACAAGATTCTCCTCTTCCTAATGTGGGCATGTATAGGATGTCAGTTGTAGAGATGACATAGATCAAAAAGCAGGTACAAGTCTTATTGGATCAAGGGGTAATCAAGCCAAACTCATCTCCTTGTGGTTCTTCGATTGTGATGGTGCTAAAAAAGGATGGAACATGGAAAATGTATGTCGATTACCGAGCCTTAAATAAAATCACGGTGAAAAATCGATATCCTCTTCCTCATATGGATGATTTACTTGATCAGTTAAATAATGTTTTTTATTTCACTAAGTTGGATTTGCGCGGTGGATACCATCAGATCAGGGTTGTAGAATAGGATGCATGGAACACTACCTTTAAAACCAAACAAGGATTGTTTGAGTGGTTAGTTATGTCGTTTGGACTTTGCAATGCTCTGACAACCTTCATGTGTGTGATGAATGATGTATTCAGGCCATTTGTAGATGATTTTGTGATTGTATATTTAGACGACATTCTTATATTTAGTGGGACTTGGGATGAACATGTAGGGCATGTAAATAAAGTATTGGATACTTTTCAAAGGGAAAATTTATATGTAAAATTGTCCATATGTGAATTGGGTAAGACTGAAATTGTATACTTAGGTCATATTATAGGAGGAGGACAATTGAAAATTGATCCTTCCAAGATTGATGTAATTATAAATTGGCCTAAGCCCAAAAGTGTAACTGAAATACAAAGCTTCGTAGGTGTAGTCCAGTACTGGAGGAGATTCATTTCAAACTTATCCTTTATAGAAGCTTGTTTGCATTCCTTAACTAGTGTGAAGAACACTTTTTAGTGGGGAGGAAAGCAACAAAAAACTTTCGACACTTTGAAGGAAAAGATCAGTACCGCACCAGTATTAGCACTATTGAATCTTCAACATAATTTAGAGATCGAGATAGATGCCAGTGAATATTAGATGGGTGCAATATTGATTCAATATCGTAAGCCTACCTATTACCACTTTGAAACTTTAACCAAGCTATTGTTAACTATCCTATGTATGATAAAGAGTTGTATGCATTAGTTCAAAGAGTAAAGAAATAGAAGCACTACTTTTTAGGGAAGGAAAGAATCATACATACAGATCATCAACCCTTACAATATCTCCAATCAAAAACCAAACTGCAACAGCCTCGACATTACATATGGATGGGTTTTATACAACAATTTCAATTGGTAATCAAATACAAAAAGGGTATGAGCAACAAGGTAGTTGATATGCTTTCTAGACCTCCTATGGTTGCTTCTATTATTTTGAAGAATGCTTCTTTATCTCATGTTAGATATGTGGAACAATATGTCGTTGATGAATATTTTAAAGAAGTATTTGAGAATTTAACCCATGGTGCACAGGTAGAGAACTATTGTTTGCAGGGAAAACTATTCTACCATCTTTGAAAGCTATGTATTCCTACACATGAACGAGTCCATGTAATACGAGAAGCTCACACTTCTCTTGTGTCTAGGAATTTTGGGGTAGGAAAAACTATGGCTCATCTGCAGAGGTTTTGTTACTGGTCTCAGATGAAATCAATTATAACTAAATATGTAAAGGGGTGTGTGATGTGTTCTACTTGTAAACCCACTAATAGAAAATTGGGGCTATACTCACCACTTCTTCTTCCATCCCATCCATGGGAAATTATCTCCATGAATTTTGTATGGGTTTTACCAATGTTGAAAAGGGGTCATGACTATTTTTATATTGTAGTGGATAGGTTCAACAAGATGTGTATCTTAATTCCATGTATAAAGTAGATCATCGCTGATAAGAATTCTAATATCTTCTTTCAATATGTTTGGGTTCACATTGGGTTACCCACATCCATAATCTCAAATCGAGATACTTGATTCCTTGGGGATTTTTGGACAAGCTTGTGGAGAATGATGGACACCAAGTTGAAGAGGAGAACTACTTTCCATCCATAGATTGATGGACAGACAAAGGTTGTTAACCAAATAGTGGTACTTTTTCTTCAATGCTACTGGAGCAAGCATCCCAAGTTATGGGATGAACAAATACCCTATGTAAAACATGCTTACAATAGAGCCTTACATTCCTCCACTCAGTGTTCACCTTTTGAGACATGTTTTCAGTATTTTCCTAAGGTTACTTTAGACTTGATGTATGGGAGAGATGTTGATTCAAATGAATAATGAAATGAATACAGAGCCCACAAGTTCATTAAGAGGATCCAACAGGTACATCAAGCAGTTAGGGAACAATTGGAGAAAAATCAAGAACAATATAAATCTCGGCATGACAAACACAAGGTTGATCATTAGTTACATATTGGAGACCAGGTATGGATTCAAATCAGCAAGGAGAGATTGAAGGGTGAAGGAAAGAAACTCAAACCCATATGTTATGGACCCTTCACTATTTTGGAGAAAATTTGTACCAATGCTTTTCGTTTAGATCTTCCACCTTATATGCAGATATACTTAGTTGTAAATGTGGATAACTTGAAACTTTTTTAGCCTCCCATGATCATGGATCAGGATGAGGAAGTTTCAATACCTTCAGTTGATGATTTTTCTTCTGATTACTTGGATGCATTAAAGGAAGATATCATATTGGACAGAAGTATGAGGAATTCATGTAGGGGTGATGTTGATTATCTTTGAGTAGGATTAAAGGGAACACATATAAGCAAGGCAAAGTGGATTGAGAAGGACAAGGTGAGGGAACTCTTCCCTCACTTATCTGTTGATTGATGAAATATTTTGGTGGTCCAAAAATCTCTTAGTGGGAAGGCGTGATCCAAAAAGGATCCAGAGAAGACTAAGGACAACTCGAAATTCATAGAAGCAACTCAAGAATCTCAGAATGGCCTGAACAGAGAGAGAAAG
>JASDQU010105134.1:203807-216280 GCA_032191745.1 Picea mariana
TTCATCAAATACACATAAAACACATAGATTCATATGCATGACAAACTACTCTTTATATTAATCTGAATGTCTTTTATAATGTTTATAAAAGATTGGACTACAACAAAGTCTTGGCTCTCTCTCTTATCTTCCTCTATTCTAATCTATTCTAGCCTTGTCTCATGAATTCTAGATACAAAGATCTTTTACAAAAGAGGGGCTCCTCGAGCCTTTCCATCCAAGCTACCTACTCTCATTATTTACATTGAATTACAATCAATGCGATCTAGCCCGAATCAGATCTAGATCTTCATCAACTTATCAACCATTAAAGGAGACTTCATCTCCTGCCTACACAAAAGCATTGACATGGCTCTTCTAGCCTTACAACATTTAATTACAATTTGAAATTTGAAAGCGAGGGGAAAATGAGAGGGTTTTCACCTCTCCCCTTATTTAATGCGCTTTGATGTGCTATCTAGTTGGTGCATTGGCGGGTTGGAGTGATGCTCTTGCATCATACTCCACTACTGCGAATAATTCATGACATTCCCAACTGTGTTGAAATCCTCCTGGATCCCAAAATCTTCTTTGGATCTGTCCATCGGCTCCAATACTTCATTGTTGTTGATTCTCTGCTTCTCTTGAAGGCTTACTTCTTCTCATCTTCCCTTTGCTAACATATTCTTTCACTGACCTCAACATCGTCATTCTTATCTCCTCAATCACCTCTTCCAGCTGCTCTAATGGATGGTTTATCTTATGCAGTCTTCTCGGATGCATTTCCTTCTTGTCAACATGTAGATCAAATCAATCCCACTTGCAATTTTATCCATCTCTTGTGGCCTTAACTTGCCACTCTTCTACAAATTTCAGCTCTGCAGTCTCATCACTTAGCTACTGCCCAGCTTCTCTTTTTGACAACTTTTCTTCTGCCATCTCTCCTTCTGGCATATCTCCAGCTTCCTCCAACTACTCCTTGGGATGGTATGCTCCATCTATCTCCAACTTGATCTATTGGATGTGATGACTTTGCACTATCACCCTTTTCTCCAGGGATTCCAACTCTTCACATAGATCAACAAATTCCATGATGTCTTATTCATCCTCTTATGTAGGCTTCAGTGCTGCAGTCATCTCCTGTTCAGCTTCCTGGATGAAAATTTCGAGCAATTCTGCTGAATTCTCTTCTCCTTCTAGTCCTCTTTTATCATTCCTTGCTGATATGAACTCACCTCTGAGTTCATGAGACTATTAGATAGTCTCATATCCTCTCCCTTGCCCACCCATAAATCTGGGATTTCTTCCTTGCCCTCCTAGTAGTCTATGATATCCTCCAATGATCCCATCTCATTGCCCACCTAGCAATCTGAACTTTCTTCACTGCTCACCTGACAGTTTATGAGATCTCTTCTTGATCTCTTCTCATTTCCCTCTAGGCAACCTAAAATTTCCTCACTACTCACCTGGCAGTTTCTGAGACCCTTCTCTGATCTCTTCTCCTCATCATCACTGAGACTCTTCCCAATTTCTAGCTCACAGATGTGAACCATCTCCTCTTCACCTCTGAGGCTTTCAACATACCTCATCCACACTCTCAAAAATATTTGTTGTCCTCTTGCCAACAATTCCTTGGCTTGCCACTTCACCTTATTCTTCATGGGCCACTCATACACCCAATTCACTTTGGCATTTTGCTGCATTTTAAATGCAAGACTCTCCATTTGTGCTCTTATCTTGCTGAGATCTTCATCCATCTCAACCTTTCTTTTCTGTTGGTGGTCTTTTCCTTGACCACTCCTTTGTCCTTCAATAGCCATCCTCTTCTTATACCTGCCTTCCTGGAAAGTCTGTTTGTTCACTCTACAATTGAGAGAATTCCCAGCTTCTCCTACAACTCACCTGGCTGTCAATTGTCTGTTGCCTACATGAAAACAAATCACCATAGAGAATCAACACCCTGTCTTCAGATTTTGATACTACTGACGGTATCAAACTATCTCCTTTACCTCCTTCGCCTGAAATATACAGATGAATAATCAGCTTTGATACCACATGACGCAAACCCCCCTACCTTGGCAGGGTCTGCTGGCCTCCTGGTCTAAGTATCACACTAATTCTCTGAGCTGAAGTAGCTCTTAGATTCCCTGATGGAATCCCACGAAAAAATCCATAGGTCCAAATGTGAAACTTAGTTTGCATACACAAGCACTAGACATGAGCTTCCCCTCCATGTGACCATTACCCATAACCACAAGCCTAACCAAAAGGCACCTGGCGTTTCACGATTTCAGGACTTATGCTGCAATTCACCCTGATTCCTCCGATCTCAAAAATCCTAGCAGGGGCCTAGAACTAGCTATATCCTCCCTTAAATTCTTTCTGATCTGACCTCCAGCTGTAACCTGGGGTCCATCTCTCGAGCACATCGGGATTTCATGATTCTTGACTTCCGAGAGCATCTCCCTTCACACTCCCAACTCCCGAAATGTCGATATTTCAGAGCACCAATTCAATGGCTCGCTCCCCTCTGGATCTAACGTCCACTATCAAATAACGAACTCGGGCCTTGTGAGTTCTCATGATTCTACCCTTTGACATTTCCCTCCTGCGAGTTAGTGAAATGTTAATCCTTTTCCAATTGTCCCCTTTCGATGGATGGTCCTGATGATTTCAGGACCTCTCTTTTTGTGATATCCACTCTCTTGTGTAACTCCAATGGGGTTAAGCCTTGTGCATGTTCCCTGGATCCAACGATTGTTGGCCCACCTTCTCTTAGATACTATGGCCACGATCTGTTTCCTCCTGCGCACTCTTCTGGATGTATGGATGTGAGATTCAATGGTCTATATTTCCTCCTTTGTAGCTGACCTAGTGGTTGCTAATACTCCTCCTCCTGAGCTTTGAATTTCTTCCTGACTTGGAAGATTTCCAACATTCCAAAGGCTTCAACCTTTGAATCCTCTGCGAACCCAATAACTTTGGTCTCTCCTGCATTCTGAAGATGTTGTCTCTCCTGAGCTTTGGGACTTGGAATAATTCCACTATTGCACAATCTCCAAAGGGGCTCAACCCTTCCTCTTCCTTAGAATATTTCTGGTGCTCCTCCTGGCACATGTTTGCGCTCGACCTCCTGATATTTTGAACTTAAAACAAGTTCTCTCCTTCGCACACTCCTGGTGCTTGACTAGCCTTCAAAGGGATTTCTTTCAACACTTTGTCTGAGTGTTGGCATGGAGCACTCCTTACACAGGTCTTCCTCCAGAGTGTTCAACAACTCTGTCTCCTTGAGATTTAATTGTTCAGACCTCAAAGGTCTTTGTCCCTTCTATTCCTCGAATATATGCAAGTGTCATCTCTGCAAATTCCGCTCAAGCACTCCTTGTTGAGTTTGCAGAGTATTCAACAACTCTGTAAGTGTCTTCCTCCTAAACACTTCCCTTATCTTTAAACTCGAAATAGATTTCTTCTTTTTCACTCTTTGCACTCGCTCGATTCCCTCCTAGTAGAACTTCACAGAATCCTCAGTGATTCTGTCTCTCTACACCTTCCTCTGCACAATCTTTACCTCCAGAGTATTCAATAACTCTGAGCCTTCTCCTTTGAGTTTATGATTCCTCTGGTGCACCCTCCTGTCATGTTCTTTCATGAGTTCCATAGAACTTAGATGTGCACTCTTTTCACTCGCTCACAGAGTCTTCAACACTCTGTCATGCAACCCCTTGCATTAAGCCACAAAGAATCCAGACTGAAATTAGAAAACCCACAGATAGAAAATTTTGTCTATTCCTACAAATGGAGCCTAACATACATCTACAGCATAAATGAACACACAAATGACATTCATCAAATACACATAAAACACATAGAATCATATGCAGGACAAATTTCTCTTTATATTAATCTGAATGTTTGTTAGAATGTTTACAAAATATCAGACTACAACAGAGTCTAGGCTCTCTCTCTTCTCTTCCTCTATTCTAATCTTTTCCAGCCTTGTATTATGAATTCTAGATACACAAATATTTTACAAAAGAGGGGCTCGTTGAGCCTTTCCCTCCAAGCTACCTACTCTCATTAATTACATTGAATTACAATCAATGCCATATAGTCCGAATCGGATCTAGATGTTCATCAACCTATCAACCATTAAAGGAGACTTCATCTCCTGCCTACAAAAGGGCATCAACATGGCTCTTCCATCATTACAACATTTAATTACAATTTTAAATTTGAAAGTGAGGGAAAAATGAGAGGGTTATCACCTCTCCCCTTCTTGAATGCGCTTTGATGTGCTGTCTAGTTGGCGCATTGTTGGGTTGGAGCGATGCTCTTGCATCAGCCAACCATAAGCAGGGTGAAGAAACTCTTAATAATTTCAATCCCGAAGTTGGCCATGCATCATGAAGGAAGAAAATGGCCAAAGAGGATAAGTGTGATGAACAAGATAAAAAATTCCATATGGTCTTTTATCGCATGTTAGAAATGGTCGAGCGAATGTATGGAGATTATGAGAAGAGGATGAAGAAGAAAGGGAAGACAAAGGAAGCACAAGATGATGATAACTCTTCAGTGAATCAAAGGGCTAGATGAGACCCTCCCAAGCCTCCATCTTCACCATCAAGTTCTATCTCTTCTTCCTCTGGGCATTCTCATCATTCTCATCATTCTAGCCATAAAGATTCTTTTAAGAAACCATTATTAAATCTTGATGTAAACTTTTCTTTACCTATGTTTAATGGAGATACTAATCCTGAAAAGCTAGATAATTGGATCTGAAAGGTTGAAGTATATTGTTGTGTTCAATAGAATGATGAAGAAGAAGTTAAAGTGCAATTGGCTTCTCTTCGGTTGGAAGGCATCGCTCTCGTATGGTGGGAGAGAAAACTTTAGGACATAAGTAATTATGGTAATCTTCTTTCCTTATGGTCAGAATTTAAATCAATGATAAGGAAGCAATTTTATCCATTGGGTTATTTACATAAATCAATGGTGGAATGGAAAACCTTAAGACAAAGTAAAGGTCAGACTGTACAAAGTTTCACGGAAGAATTTAGGAAGAAATATCTTGCATTAAACATTCCTTTAGATTCTTATGAAACTTTAATGAAGTATATTGGCATACTTCACAGTTATATTCATCATACTTTACTATTGTTTAACCCCACCAGTCTTGACAAATTTTGTGTGCAAGCCACTCACCTTGAGAACAAGAGAAAGCATGTTCAAGAAGATCCCAGAAGAAAACCTTCCAATCTCCCACATAAGTAGTTTAAGAAGTTTAAAAGGAAGGAAAAAAATACTGCCACTGTAAAGAGAGAAGAAGGAAAACCATATTGCACTCATTGCAAGAAGAATGATCACGATGATGAACATTGCTGGAAACTACATCCAGAGAAGAGACCGAAACAGTTCGGTGGAAAGGGGAAGACAAAGACTGTTTCTACAGTGCAACAAACTCTTGGTTCTGATTCAGGAGATGAAGGAAAGATCATAACGGTTGGAGTACAAGGTAAATATTCACTTCATTCTATTTCAAATTCCAATAATAAATCTCATGATGATGAAATAAAGAGGAACGAATTATTTCATATAAGAGATGTATCTAAACACACTAATATAGATACATTGTTTGATCCCGATTCCCAAGTAAACTTTATATCTGAAGAAATTTTCAAAAAGATGGGTCTTGAAACTAAACCACATCCAAAGCCTTATCCTCTTGGTTGGGTATGTGATAAAGAAAAACTTAATGTCACCAAGCAATGTAGGGTCATATTTTCTATTTCTTCAAAGTTGATTGATGAAGTGGATTTGGATGTTGTATCACTTGATATATGTGGCATAGTGTTGGGGAGTCCTTATCTTTATGATAGAAAATAAGTCTTCTTTCTTCATGAGAACAAATATCACCTTACTAAAGGGGGAGTGGAATATATTGTTAGAGCCCACAACATGAGGGTAAGCACAACACTCGTCAGTGTAGGACAAATGAAGAGACTCACAATCACTAATAAGAGATATGTACTCATGTTCGTAAGGGAAAAGGATGTCGTAACATCCAATGCTTTCCAAGGATGGGATCCTTCTCATAATAAATAATTAATTGATATTATTTCTAAGTATGAAGATATTTTCCAGGAACCACATGGATTACCTCCTAAGAGGGAAATCCAACATGAAATACATCTTCAGCAAGATTCTTCTCTTCCTAATGTGGGCATGTACAGGATGTCAGTTGTAGAGATGACATAGATCAAAAAGTAGGTACAAGTCTTATTGGATCAAGGGGTAATCAAGCCCAACTCATCTCCTTCTGGTTCTTTGATCATGATGGTACCAAAGAAGGATGGCACATGGAAAATGTATGTCGATTTCCGAGCCTTAAATAAAATCACAGTGAAAAATCGATATCCTCTTCCTCATATAGATGATTTACTTGATCAGTTAAATAATGTTGTTTATTTCACTAAGTTGGATTTGCGCGGTGGATACCATTAGATCAGGGTTGTAGAATAGGATGCATGGAACACTTCCTTTAAAACCAAACATGGATTTTTTGAGTGGTTAGTTATGCCATTTGGACTTTTTAATGCTCTGACAACCTTCATGTGTGTGATGAATGATGTATTCAGGCCATTTTTAGATGATTTTGTGATTGTATATTTAGACGACATTCTTCTATTTAGTGGGACTTGGGATGAACATGTAGGACATGTAAAGAAAGTATTGGATACTTTTCAAAGGGAAAATTTGTATGTAAAATTGTCCACATGTGAATTGGGTAAGACTGCACTTGTATACTTAGGTCATATTATAGGAGGAGGACAATTGAAAATTGATCCTTCCAAGATTGATGTAATTATAAATTGGCCTAAGCCCAAAAGTGTAACCGAAATACAAAGCTTCATAGGTGCAGTCCAGTACTGGAGGAGATTCATTTCAAACTTATCCTTTATAGAAGATCCTTTGCATTCCTTAACCAGTGTGAAGAACACTTTTTAGTGGGGAGGAAAGAAACAAAAAACTTTTGACACTTTGAAGGAAAAGATCAGTACCACACCAGTATTAGAACTACTGAATCTTCAACATAATTTTGAGATTGATATAGATGCCAATCAATATGTGATGGGTGCAATATTGATGCAATATTGTAAGCCTATCTGTTACCACTTTGAAACTTTTAACTAAGATATTGTTAACTATCCTATGTATGATAAAGAGTTGTATGCATTAGTTCAAAGCGTAAAGAAATAGAAGCACTACTTGTTAGGGAAGGAAACAATCATACATACAGATCATCAACCCTTACAATATCTCCAATGAAAAACCAAACTGCAACAACCTCAACATTACATATGGATGGGTTTTATACAACAATTTCAATTAGTAATCAAATACAAAAAGGGTACGAGTAACAAGGTAGTTGATATGCTTTCTAGACCTCCTATGGCTGCTTCTATTATTTTGAAGAATGCTTCTTTATCTCATGTTATATATGTGGAACAATATGTCATTGATGAATATTTTAAAGAAGTATTTGAGAATTTAACCCATGGTGCACAGGTAGAGAACTATTGTTTGTAGGGAAAACTATTCTACCATCTTTGAAAGCTATGTATTCCTACACATGAACGAGTCCATGTAATACGAGAAGCTCACACTTCTCTTGTGTATGGGAATTTTGGGGTAGGAAAAACTATGGCTCATTTGCAGAGGTTTTGTTACTGGTCTCAGATGAAATCAATTATAACTAAATATGTAAAGGGGTGTGTGATGTGTTCTACTTGTAAGCCCACTAATAGAAAATTGGGGCCATACTCACCACTTCCTGTTCCATCCCATCCATGGGAAATTATCTCCATGGATTTTGTATGGGGTTTACCAATGTCGAAAAGGGATCATGACTATTTTTATGTTGTAGTGAATAGGTTTAGCAAGATGTGTATCTTAATTCCATGTATAAAGTAGATCACTATTGATAAGAATGCTAATATCTTCTTTCAATATGTTTGGGTTCACGTTGGGTTACCCACATCCATTATCTCAGTTCGAGATACATGATTCCTTGGGGATTTCTGGACAAGATTGTGGAGAATGATGGACACCAAGTTGAAGAGGAGAACTGCTTTCCATCCACAGTTTGATGGACAGACAAAGGTTGTTAACCAAATAGTGGTACTTTTTCTTCAAGGCTACTGTAGCAAGCATCCCAAGTTATTGGATGAATAGATACCCTATGTAAAACATG
This sequence comes from Picea mariana, assembly GCA_032191745.1. Taxonomy (NCBI): domain Eukaryota; kingdom Viridiplantae; phylum Streptophyta; class Pinopsida; order Pinales; family Pinaceae; genus Picea; species Picea mariana. The sequence goes on from JASDQU010105134.1 coordinate 212,038, forward strand.
CTTACAATAGAGCCTTACATTCCTCCACTCAGTGTTCACCTTTTGAGACATGTTTTTGGTATTTTCCTAAGGTTACTTTAGACTTGATGTATGGGAGAGATGTTGATTCAAATGAATAAAGAAATGAATACAGAGCCCGCAAGTTCATTAAGAGGATCCAACAGGTACATCAAGCAGTCAGGAAACAATTGGAGAAAAATCAAGCACAATATAAAGCTCAGTCTGACAAACATAGAGTTGATCATTAGTTACATATTGGAGACCAGGTATGGATTCACATCAGCAAGGAGAGATTGAAGGGTGAAGGAAAGAAACTCAAACCCATATGTTATGGACCCTTCACTATTTTGGAGAAAATTTGTACCAATTCTTTTTGTCTAGATCTTCCACCTTATATGCAAATATACTTAGTTGTAAATGTGGAGAACTTGAAACTTTTTTAGCCTCCCATGATCATGGATTAGGATGAGGAAGTTTCAATACCTTCAGTTGATGATTTTGCTTCTGATTACTTGGATGCGTTAAAGGAATATATCATCTTGGATAGAAGGATGAGGAATTCATGCAGGGGTGATGTTGATTATCTGTGAGTAGGATTAAAGGGAACACATATAAGCAAGACAAAGTGGATTGAGAAGGACAAGGTGAGGGAACTCTTCCCTCACTTATTTGTTGATTGATGAAATGTTTTGGTGGTCTAAAAATCTCTTAGTGGGAAGGCATGATCCAAAAAGGATCCAGAGAAGACTAAGGACAACTCAGAATTCATAGAAGCAACTCAAGAATCTCAGAATGGTCTGAATAGAGAGAGAGAGGGAAAAAATTCAAAGTCCTGAAAACCCAGTTAGATTGGCATCATCACGAAGAGAGAGTCATAAGATTTCCAACGACGTAAATGGATCATCAAACGGAGTTACAAATCAAAATATATTCACAGTAAAAATTTTGGTCAACCTAGCCTAGTCAGCAAAGATGAGTCAGCATCTGTACCGCTAACATCAACATCAGTACAGATGACATCAGTATCTGTACAATGTACATGGAACACGCAAAGGGTGACATGTGTCATGTTGATGTCAGCATGGTGATGTGGAAGCATCATAGGTTGCCACGTGTCACTCATTTTCAGCATTTTCAGGTCAACATGTGGACCAATGAGGAGGTGCCAAGTGGAAGTCCGTAAATCCATATGGCAGGTCCTACGAGACATGGAAGACACATGGCATCTGTACCATATGTGGCAGGATGGCGTGGAAGATAGGTGACATGGAACGATGATAGTATAGGTGAATGATGTGGGCCAATGGTTGGTTGTCATGTGGCCCAGTCACAGGATGCCACGTGGAAGTGGGAAAATTCCCAATGAGGGACCGTAACTGAAGTTTCAAAAATAAAAAGGGTGGCCCGTCAAATCTATTGATCAACCTTCCATTTTAATCCAACTCTGAAAAATCTAAACAAGACTCCAGACTTGGAAAAGGTTTAATATATATATATATATATATATATAGATATATATATATGTTGTAACTACAATCCCAAAAGGGGAGGCCTGTAGGCTCGACCCCGAGACCTCCCCCAACCAAACTCCTTGCATAGCATCCACCAACCGTTGAGCCAAACAACTTCGTTGGGTAGTCCGCCGGACTTTTAATTTAAATGTTGAGTTTTCCAGTGGATAAAAAAATGAAGGGGGGCGCTCGACGGTACAACCAGACACATTTTATGATGTGAGTATAGTGAATTAATTGCAGGTTGCAGGCACGAAAAATGAGACAATATTTCTCATGGGATGAGGAGTGACATAGTCGGATTGAGGCATAGAGACAGAAATTTTTGGGTAATTCGATGCCACAAATTCAATGGTGTTGTCTATTTTTTGATATGAGCAAATATTCTATAGCTTAATTCCAGAATGAGGTATACTTATGTATTTTCCAAATTATTTTTTTGAGTTAATAAAAAGGCCCACCCATTTGAGAGCAGGACCCAGAGACGTAGTCCACCAAGGACAAACTCTGTTATCCAGTTTTTGTGTTCATATTTGATGCTTATCTCTCTTCATTATTGATATTTTCCTTTTTTATGGTGCACTTTAATGTATTCTCATTTAATAGAATTCTTTGTAAGTCACATCGATGAAAAGATCTCGGATCATTCATCTAAGTTTTGTAGAGACTTTCTTACTCACTGTTAGATATGATATTTATTTTTCTTCTCCTTTCTTCCACCTATCATTATCATCAATTATGCTTAATTCAGTGAGACTCCATGCCAAATGAAATAGGATTCTGATATGAGAGGATTACAATCTCCTTATTCGAGTCTGCTACTATTTATGTTCTAAATCATGTCTAGCTAGTTTATCCTTTTTCGTTACCTTTCAAATATGGCATCTTGAGTTGAATGATCGAGACTTGCTTCTTAGTGAAAGTGGGAAACCAACTGTCTCATTTACCTCTGAGGGATTCCCATATGTTATAAGGGCCATATTGAATATTAAGTTGGTTCAAATATGTCTTAAAATGGTTTCTAAATAGCCATAAATCCTCTCAAGTTACAACATTATTTTTGGCGTTGTTGTCGAGGATCGAAGGTTTGAGATATTTTCCACGAGATTTTATAAAGATCAGATTTGTTTCTTGAAGGTGAACAATGATCACGTATAGGCTCTGTGGTTATTTACCTAGTGACTCCACTATGATTTCATTGGCGACTCCACTATGTTTCAATGACAAGTTCATTTATTGCAAAGATATCTACAAGGTATGCTCCATTTGATTTCTCATCTATATATGGCTTTCCCAATCCTATGCCTAGAAAAAAACACTAGGTAGACTTCCTTCCAAGATTCATAGATGATGATGATGATTTCCCTTCTTAGCACCTGGTATATTTGCATGAGTGCATGAACCAATTGGGTATTTATCATGAATATGTTCTCATTAAAATGTTCATTATCTCTCTAGATGGAGATGCTCAGTAATGGTACAAGTCTTTACCTACTGATAGTATTTCTTTGGTAAAAAAATTTCATGTTGTGTTTCATTCTCATTGCAAAAGGTTGTTTAGTATTTCTGACACACTAGTTCAATGGGTGTTAATTGATTAGTTCTATTTTAGATCATCACTATTATGCTATTAAGCATGCATGTATTCCTAAGGAAATCTAACTTCTTGATTTCTTTTCTTAATTATGGAGTGTTCTGCTCCATATATGAGTGTATTCCACTCATTCATTGTATCATATTGATCATCATTGTATCAATCATTCATTCATTAATCAACTCATTGGAGTAGTGTGAATATATTTTCTCATTCTTCCATATTGAATCTCTCATCCTTTCTTGATAAGATTTGTTTGTAATATCTTTATCTATATATCATGTGTAGGTTTAGATGAAAAATTGACAAGGTATCAGAACTACGTTGCTTGGAGCAAGCCAGACAAGCCAGAGAATAAGGAAAATTGAAGTTTCGTCGAGAAAATTTCATAGTCATACCTTTCTACAGTGATTTCCTCCAAACTATTAACTTTATGAGGAAAACAACTATGTGGGAAGTAAATCAACCCATTCTACAAGTGGGTTTTCAACCGTTTGGAGAAATTCCTCACTGTTTGCTAAAAACGAAAGCCAAAAGATCGCCTCTTGAAACTGATACGAATATGTGGTTGTACCTTTATGCACTGATTTCTCCCAAAATATTAAATTTCTGAGGAAACAACCCACCAGAGAAGTAAATCGACCCATTCTGCAAGTGGGTTTTCAACCGTTTGGAGAAATGCCTCAATGTTTTGTTAGAAAGGAAGACAAAAGATTGCCTCCTAAAACTGATATGAATTTTCCATTTGATGTGCCCTTTCTGCAGTGATTTCTCAATTTTTTCACTTTCATATTGAGGGTGAATTTTATGGGTTCTCAGAAATAATGGGAGATATGGATACAACACCTATTCTACAGTCAAAATTAGTGGTAATACTCGCACCATACAATTATTTTTATTGGAATCCCAAGGTTGAATTCCAACTCAGAAGGAGAGGATTGTACAATTTGGCGATGGGGACATAAAAATAACCTACATCAGGAATTGAGAAGACCAGATGGGTGAAACAAAAGGATAAGGCCACAAGACTTCTTATTGAATTTATTTCAACTAATTTATGGTTTCATGTTGCCACATGAAAGACTCCAAACATGGTCTGGACCACCTTGGAAAGTCTCTTTGGCAAGAAGGATCAAAT
>JASDQU010105134.1:220286-253766 GCA_032191745.1 Picea mariana
ATAAGGAACAAAAGACAATTGCTAAGCAACCATGTCCTTCACTTCAAGAAGACCTCACAATTGTGCAAGTTTGTTCTCTTTGAAGATTTTGTTGAAGATGTAGATGTCTGCACGGATCTGATGAAGTATATGCATCATTGATATTTCCACACATATCCACTTTATATTCTTGTAATGAATAATATCCAAATAAATTTTGGATGAAATTTTGAAAATCGTACGGCCGTTTCCAAAAAAAAACTAAAATTTTGTTGATTTTGAAACGATCATAACTTCAGTTCCCGGACTCCGTTTTGGACGATTTTTTTTTAAATTGGATATTTTCCCGAGAGGAATTCAAATATCCAATTTGTTTCTGCAAATGTTTTTCATAAAATATCATAATTTCATCTGATGTACGAGGCTCTCGTTTTGACTCCTGAGATGCATTCATGGTGCATGAAAAAGTGTCTGCATGTGACTCCTGAGATGCATGCCATATATATTCCACATGAATTTCAGAAAATAAATTTGAAATAGAGTAGACATCATATTCAATTAATGGAATACAAATTTCTGTAGACACTTGTGTAGAATACTCTTCAGAATAAGAGGCTTGATCTTCTGATGGTTTCTCTTCTGGCTCTATCTGTTCGACCTCCTGTGTGAAATCTTCACAATATTCTTTATTTTCAATTAGAACCTCCAATCTGGTACATAATTCATTTGGAGTTAATACTTGTGATTCTTCATATACTTGATGGAAAAGTTAAGGAGAAACAGACATGCCGATACTTCCTGTGGCCATATCTTGTCTATTGAGAAAGTCATTTTTCTCATCGACAGAATGAGGCTCTACTTCCATTTCCATAGTAATTTGGTACAAGCCTCTACATATAAGATGAAGTAGAATTTTTGGCTTCCATTCCAAATAGTTATGAGGCGTGAGAAGTATTTCTGGCGAATAATCCATCTTTTTGTTGTCTTCAATCTTTTGTACCTGCAAAAAATGATTTGGTGTAGCTTTTTCTTAGCAGTCCATCGGCTCTGATACCATGTAAATGTGTTGAACCTACACAGAATAGATCTAGCTAGAAAATACTACACACATTTTTAGAGAGAAATTAAGAAAGAAGAAGCAAGATAGAAAGAATGGAAGAATTCTCATTGACCGTATTCCACACATAAAGAGTGAATAATTTACAATAGATATAGGATACATAAGTAACTAATGATCCATAGTGGTGGCCTAGATTGATCTGGACACACACCAACAGTTACAAGAGTAAACCGCCACCTAGTCTAGTCTCTCAGGGAGTTACGGGAGTGAACTGTCACCTAGCTGAGTTAACTAGTCAACTAGTCTTCAGTTAACTGTCTGAACAAAGAGTAGTGAGTTGGTGATGATCCAAATGTTGCATGGTGACAAAACCAATGCAACATCTAAACTCAACTCAACTAGTCAAACTGAAGTGTCAAATGAAAGAGAATATTCTCCCCTAAAATATAGGAGACTGGATAATGACTAATTATGACTAATAAACAAGGAATAACCTTAGGAAAAATAAATCCTAGGCGTGTGTGAAGTAACTCCAATAGACGTAGCCCCGGGGTGGGGGTGAACCACGTAAATCTATGTGTCATGCTTTGTGTTGTTACTTACATGTGTTTTCCCTCTCTTGCTAAGTGTTATAACATGTTTAGATAGATTTACTTATGCTTTGTGCTTATTAGATGTGTATAGATGATAGATTTGATGTGTATGAAGTTGCTAAGTGCTTGGTCTACCAGATCTGGTCTATTGTATGATGCTAAGTGCTAAATCATCTTAGATATAAGTATACACTACAATTATATGTGTTATCTATGGAGTGAGATAAGGGTTAATTCTAGGTGAACTATTAATGCTAAGTGCTTTGTTAAGTGTGTAATCACAGATCTGTATCCCAGCTAAGGTTGTAGACACTTGAGTCCTGCAACCACCCCTGCCTCTACCTCGGGTGAGACTTCATTTGCTTCATAGGTGTTGCTGAAAGGGCCGGTAGTTAGCATTTTGTTGGTGCGTTGTTGTAGCATTGAACCCTGGGTCTGCCCCTATGCCAACAAATGGTTCTGTTGTCAGGACCTGAAACTGTGATTGTTGGGAACTAAGGAAGAAGAATCTTTGTGCAAAGATTCATCCAGAACTTGTGGAAACTCTGTGCATAGATTTGTCGCTCTGATGCACAGTACTCTACTTGACCTACGAAGCTTTGTGTTGAAGAAAAGAAGCCAGATCTGAAGAAAAGAGGTAAGATCTATAAGCTTTGTGCTCTGATAAAGGTAAGAATATTGAAAGGTTTCAGATCTAGAAGCTTTGTACTCAATAAGTGGAAATTTTTGTTTCTGAGGCATGAATTTAGGTATGCTTGATAGATTTTGTCCTAGCTTGAAAACTAGGGCATTGTTAGATGAAAGAATGTTTGATATGAATAGATTTGATAAGAATAATGAAAGATATGTTATACCTATGCATAGAAAAAATGTTTGGACTAACGAGTGGATGTAGGATCCTAGAAAGAAATTTTTTCAGGCTAGCCATCATGATCCTAGCGTGTAGTACAGAAAAATTTGGGGATCATTGAAGAGAAAGAAAGGATTAACTCTTTGTTACCGTTGCATAAGACCAGGACATCTTGCTAAGGAATTCCCTGGGAGAAAACCTAGTTTCCTCTATTGTAAGGCTATGGACCACGAAGTACTGGATTTCCCTAGAATGATTGCTAGAATTTAAAAGACGAATATGGAGAAAGAAAACCCTGAAGGAGATCAAGAGACTAATATTATAAAAGAACCCCAGAAAGAATCAGAGATTATGTTACTGAAAATGAAAGAAACCCTTAATGAACATAAAGATGTCAGTTTGTCAGAGATCTTAAAAGAAAAGGAGAAAATCGAAGTAAGAATAGGAGACTTCAACATTGATTGTGCTTTGGATGAGGAAACACAGATGAAAATTATGACAGAAAGCACTTGGGAAACCCTAGGAAGGCCTTCTATGGTTCCTTCACTAGGAAAAATAGGGTTGTTTAAAGGAAAAATGGTAACCCTATGTGGCAAGATTACCGAGATAGCTATGAGTACCCATGGAGCTTCGACAGAAGAAGAATTCGAAGTTATTAAATTTATTGAGGACCGTTCCCCATTTCCATCTTTGTTAGGAAAGATTTGGATTGAAAAAGACTAAATCTGAAGAAAAGAAGAAAAGGAAGCCCTAGAACAGAAGAAGCAAGAACTCATGGAATTTATGACTAGAAGGATCGCCTACTTGATGGAAGAACAAGAGAACAAATCTAAGCTATTGGACACCAGGGACTTGGACGTTGAAGCTATAAGAGAATTAGAGGAACCACAAAAGACTGAAATACCTCATCCATATGTTTAAGGAGTACTACCCTCGGATCTGAAGAAAGAATCTCAACAGTGCGAAGTGACTATGTCAAGAGAAGATAGGAATCGGAATGGGAAAAGACCAACCGAGTTGAAGACTACCAAGAAGAAGGATAGAAAATTAATTAAGAAAAAGGCGAAGATTGAAAAGTTACAAAAGATCCCAGATGGAACACTGCAGAAGGAAAAATCACAGGAATTGAAATTTGTCGAGATATCAGAAAAACGACATGTGGCACTTCGCCGTGGTGAAGCAATCTAGTTGCTGGACCAATATACCCTTTCGATTTTCACCCCGAATGGATAGAAAAGCATTAAAGGATCACTGCCATACCATTGATGAATTTCCTAATTAGCTCGTCGTGCCATGCCTGAAGAACACTTTTTCCAACTGAAAATTAGAAGCCCGTAGAACTAGTGATTGTATACAGTGATCATTGCAAGAAGATTGTTCATCCTAGTCCAGTATCTGAGATCATCGTGCCCCGATTATCTTTTCTGAGTGTGTATGTCCAATGAGCTCACCGCAGTTGAGGAATCTGTCACATAGGTCCTTCTCGATTTAATGACTGAGAGAGTCATGTCAGAAAGAGGAATTTCCACTGGATTCCAAGCATCATTGACAAGAGGAGTGCAAGCCTCCCCATCTACTGCTTGAGTAGGAACATCTCGAGCCGGCACAAAAAGGAGAACTAAGCATAAAGACGACATAGCCAACACGAAGTTAGTGCCATCCATTCTACCAGCTTACATACCCCCTCTAAGTGGTTCGATTAATAGGGACAGTGTCCCTAGAGACTTTGAATACACCCTAGTCACTGCATATCTACCGAAAGGAGTACACACCTACCACGTAGATCAAGACAAGGTTACAACGTTGAAGTTTTGCGACTTCAACCTGGGGGACCGTAAGGCTTACAGCATGCTCAGCCAGTATAAGTACTTGAAAAGAACTAAGAGAAAGAATTTGAAGATATTCCCTCAACAATGGACGATGAACCTCACGCAGTCTACTTTGCTCAACGTTATGAAAATACCACACTTCAGCAGACACCAGGAGGTGAATGCTTGTGTGAAATTGTTGCTAGCAAGTTACCACAGAGGATACCTATGGTTAAACCATCACATAATTGTTGATCCAGTGCTGATCAATAGGATCACCGGGCTTAGCATGCAGGGCCCTGATCCCTAGGATTACTACCCTGGAAAGACCGCGGACTATGCTCTTTCACAGAAGATCAAAGAAGCTTATGGAAATGTCGAGAAGGGTGCGTGAGGCTATAAGGTAGCTCTATTGAAAGTGGCACAGTGCGCCTCACATGTCAATTTATCGTAGGGAAACTGGTACATAAGAATCGACCTACACAAGTATCAGGCTTCGTAGTTGACCTCGCAAGAAAAAGCGTAGAGGGAGTACAGATGAACTGGGCGAAGTACTTGGTAAACTAACTAGAGATTGACTATAAAGAAGCCAAGGATCAAGGCAATGAATTCTATTTTAGTTGGATTCTAATACTGATCTCTTTTGTTGCATGGGAGGTACTGGAAGGCGCAACCTTCCCAGACCTCGATCCCTTTGAGATACTAGCCGCAAAGTTCAATACATTATGGTACTCGACCGACATGAACAAGCAATGGAAATCGAATGTCATTTTCCAAACGTATTATAACCAATTGATAGCAGCCATAGGGGGTGAACCTCGCATAACCCTGAACACTTTACAAAGGTTCCGACATCTGATAAAGTTCAACATGGACAGCCACTTTATATACCTAACTCCACGTGCCGATGAGCACCAGGAACAACTTCAGTCCTATTATAAGCTGACAAAAGAAGACCTAGAAGAGATAACCAAGGAATGGTTAGCACACCTCCTTGTTGCACCAGATCTAGTGGAAATTTCAGACATCAACAACCCAAAAGCTACACATGACACACCTAGGCCCAGTAGGACAAAGAAGATGAAGAAGCCTGAAGAGGTTCAGGATGTAGATAACAGATCTATAAGGATGACTTCCATCACACCAGATCAAGGAGGTAATGGCAAAGACCTAGAGGAAGTCGAACGGAGACCGGAAGATGAGGTCGAAGTTATAAATAAGAGAAAAGGGTCACCTCTGAAGTCTCCCTCTCGGAAGAAATCGAAAGAAACCATAACTAAGATGCAGACCATGCTCACTCTGAATGACTTCAGTTTCCTCCTCGCAAATATGAATGAAGCCATAGAAGAGATAACAGAAAAGAAGGAAGAGAAGCAGGAACAGATATATAGCAGGATTGAAATTGGGCTCCAAGAAGTGCAGCAGGCACTCCATTCTAGCCGCGCAATCTCTACTGCGCCTCTGCCAGAAGGAACAACAGAAGTGGGAGAAGAAGCAGCTCAACTCCGCAAGATTGTTGATACAGTCGAAGTACACCTTTGACATGCATAGGAAGAAAAAGTGCAGGTTACTCAGGCCTTAAAGAAAGTACAAGAGGAAATCATAGAACAACATTGAGCCACGTAACAAGAGAAAGATGCTTTCCAAGCAAAATTTGAAGAAGATAGAGCGAAGATCCAAAAGGAGAAAGAGAAACTACTCGCGAAGAAGATCGATATGGAAGAAACAGTTAACCGAGCATTCTGCTTCGTCACTAGCTTAGAAAAAAAAGAGAGAAGAACCCTTCGAACATCAAGTGATGAAGCTTGCTGAAGTTATTCAACAGCTTCAGCAAAGGGTCATAGAATTAGAGCTTCAAACTATACCAAGTGCCTCGCAAGAAGTGTGTGACCAGTGAGAATTGAATGCTTGGAGCGCAGTTGAGAGGATTAAAACACTTGCTGCAGAATGAAAACAGTTAAGTAGAAGAAGCATGCAGATATATTAAAAACTATCCGAAGACCCAGAGTTGAAGAAATTGGAGTCCCAACTCCAAGAAGAAAAGCAACACGCAGATACAGTATAGGCGCATCTCAAGCTCCTGTCACCCATCGAGAGGATGAAGAGATCCGAGGAACAACGCACCACCCAACAATTCATTCTTACCATGCAAAACAGAGTGATGGAAGTCACCCAGAAACTTTAGCCGAGCCAGGAGGCAGCCTATCTACTGTTTGAAGAAATTGAAGGCCAAGGAACAGTACTAGAACAAGTAGTTGTTACAGTCGAGCAGCAACTGGAAGGACCTAACAATAAAGAGGTTATTCAGAAACTTGTTGAGCAAGAAGTAGTAGCACAGAGACAAGTCAAAGTAGCTCGAGACAAGCTCAAGACCTTTGAGGCAAATTTACCAAGATTTGAGTGACTTGGGATGAGTCACGGGTGAGTGTTGGGGGCCTATTGGCCCTTGACCAAGTTTCGAGGAACACTTGGTCATATTTGACCATTTTTGGGACTTCGACTACCTATCAAAGATGGAGCACAAGGTGAAGCGGAGATCATGGAAGCTAGACCCCCTTTTGGGTCCTTTTTGGGTTTTTCGGGATAATGTAACGGGACCGGGATGTCAGCCCATGGGTTTACCCATGTTTAGGCCCCTTTTTGTAATGTATAAGTAGAATTCTAGGCTATGTAAGAAAGGACCTTTTTTAGGAAACTTAGGAAGTGGATTAGTGATAAGAGTTGATCTATGTGATATACTTGCAGAGCTGAGTGCAAGTATTGTAAGTGCTGAGTGCACGGATTGAAAGAAGGTTTTATGCTTAGAGCTACTCGGGGAAGGAGGATCTAGCGAGCTGCACAGATCTCCTGTCCTGCGCGGAGTAGGTTTTGAGGCTCTGTGCTTGTAACTGATTGGCCAACAATAATAGAGAAGAAGATTTGGTGGGCATAGCCCCAGGGTGGGGGTGAACCATGTAAATATCTGTGTCGTGCTTTGTGTTGTTACTTACATGTGTTTTCTCTCTCTTGCTAAGTGCTATAACATTTTTAGATAGATTTACTTATTCTTTGTGCTTATTAGATGTGTATAGATGATATATTTGATGTGTATGAAGTTGCTAAGTGCTTGGCCTACCAGATCCGGTCTGTTGTATGCTGCTAAGTGCTGAATCATCTTAGATCTAAGTATATACTACAATGCTCTATGTTATCTGTGGAGTGAGATAAGGGTTAATTCTAGGTGAACTATTGATTCTAAGTTCTTTGTTAAGTGTGTAATCACAAATTTGGATCCCAGCTAAGGTTGCAGACACCTGAGTCCTGCAACCACCCTTGCCTCTACCTCGGGTGAGACTTCATTTGCTTTGCAGGTGTTGCTGAAAGGGCCGATAGTTAGGGTTTTGTTGGTGCTTTGTTGTAGCGTTGAACCTTGGGTCTACCCCTATGCCAACAAAAGTTACACACTCAAAAAATATAGTGGTTGAAGAAAAGTTGCAACAATTTATCATTTTATAACATCAATAAACATTTTGTGATAGCCATAAGAATTAGTGCTCAGAATTGCAAGAAAATACCATGGAAACTTAAAATTTATAAAATATATGATTTAACAATTATCACAAGCAATTTATGAGTGAGTTATATGTGAGTTTTGTAGGTGTATGCAGAAAATTAGTATGGATTAGTATGGTTGTAGCAGTGATTTGCAACAACAACAAGTTAGCTAGTGAATTAGTCAAGGCTAGAGTTAGTAAACGTTAGTAAGATCTTCAAAGAAGAGAGCTTGAGTGTTTGTTTGAACAATCACTGACAAAGGCAAGTGGACATGTGCCTTTTTGGGCTTATGGAGTCAATAAAAATAGAAATATAACTTGGGGAAAAAAAATGATAATACTTTTCAAAGGAAAGAGGTGGATGCAAGAGGTGTTGGCACTTCAAGGCCTCAAACATCCAAGTCTTTAAGAATAATTTACTAGGGAATAAGCACTTTTAGGCCCTAGTGCACCTTACTTCCTTAGACTATTGAAAATATATTATGCAATAAGCAATTAGATTGAAGCTACTAGAGTGCTATCACTCTAGGGCTCTAGTGGTCACTTCTAAACAAGGTATACTTGACAAATTTAAACAAGTGGAAAAACTAGAGAGAGAAAGAAGCACCTTGTGTTTCTCTCCTAGCATTTAAGTAATCAATTTCATAATATTCAACATGAAATAATTAAAATTTACCACAATCTACTTACTTCACCAATATTAATCAAGACAAACCCTAGTTGAATAACTTTCCACCATGAAAATATCCAAGATACATCACCAAAAATCCTCCCCAAGAGATGTGCACTAGTTATTTCAGCCAATAACCCTTAAAGAGGGAGAAAATTTCAGTCCACAACTTGTGTGTGATGAGTTATGATGAAAAAATGAATTCAACCAGCCATATTTATATGGGAAATCCTGGCTTATTAATCCAAAAGTTGTTCCTTTTCACAAAATAGATCCTACATGTCAATTTTCTCCTAAAATTCAAAATTAAATCAATTTCCACAAAATAAACCCTAAAGAGGGTGACATCATCCTTCCTAAGGTGACATTAGGCCTCCTCCATGAGACATTGAGGTCATCTAGTAGAGCGTTGGACCTCCAAAGGCCATACTCAATGCCACACATGCTAGAACTATAGTCCAACATCTTTAGGTGTCAAACCCTAGCCCTGGGTGACATCATGGAATAATAGGGTGGCGCCCAAGGCAACGTCCTCTTCCTTCACTATGAAAACTAGTCATCACAATATTTCACCAGGCGCAGGGTCTCTACATCCATTCTCGGGATTCAATCCCTCATGAAGCTATAAACTAATCATCTCCTCATGAATACATGCCCACCAGGAAAGGTCCTGCAAAGGAAAACATATATGCCCTCTAGGGGTCCATGAGTCACATGTATCATAACAAATAAGCCACATATAATAATCAAACCACCTGAAAATGTGCATCAAACCCCCCTTTTCAAACTAAACAAATGCTCAAAGACGTTATACAAATTGTCATATTTAAGTGTGGGAGGGTCTCAAGGCATCCTATTGGGTGAATCATTCCCTGGGTCCAAGGTGTTTCGCAAGTGGAACCTATCTAAGTCATGTGTGCATGTGAAGTGGACTGGGGTGATATTTTGGGAATGAGGTTCATGACATACAAGGGTTTGTATTGTATCATTTATGGGTGCATTTGTAGAGGGTGAGATTCCCTTCATCCGCGATGGGCAAATTTTCCAAGCCCATTTATTGCCATTAATTTATTGAATTCCAAACTGTTAGGGACCTAACCCTTCACATAGGTAGAATAATATATTTCCATGTAATAAAGGTCAATATTAATAGGTCCTAGCAATAAGGAAGAATAATTCCAATGTAAGAAGACCTAATAGAAGCTTTCACTTCTAGAAGGATCTTCCTCTAGATGGTTCTTTTGATAGACATTTTTAGTATAAATAGGAGTCGAGGGTATGATAACTTTTTTCTTGGATATTATTGTAATACAACTCTACTCTGATAGACGTTTCCACCTCGAAGAGGCAAGTGAACATTTCTCTCAGTAATCAAAGTGCTCTTTTTGGTGTTATTTTGGTATCCATTTGGTATTATTGTGGTGCTGTTCTGGTTATATTATTGTTCATCTGCCATTTTTATCTATTTATTTATGTTCTGCATACTTTTTATATCTAGAATATTACAAGTGGTATCAGAGCACCTCCCTCAACAGAAAATTGTGGGTTAATTTTTTTTAGGGTAGAGATATATTTCGACGTCTTTAATCTACAAAGATATTTCATTACATGCATAAACCCATGGTTGGGGATTCATACATGCAAGAAATACAAGTGGTACTTAAGCGCACATCTGTTGGCCACCCTTGTAACTCTTGTTGGTACCCCTTCGAGTGGTAGTGCATCAGAAAACACATGTATACGGATCGACCTAGATCTCCTGAAGCCATCCATAGATAAACCAATCGGCCCCCTAACTACTATAGTGCCACCGAGAACAACACTTGGGAAGATACTCTCTAGTACCTTGGTAGTCGGGTAGTACGACTAAGGGAACAGTCTAGCCTCCTTAGCCGGTGCCCTGAGATATTGGGCCGAGTACTATTGTTGGACCCCACACGTATATCAAAGAGATATAACACAAGGAAAACCATTGTTTTTAGAACCCTTGAATACCTAACCCTTGGCACAGAAACAAAAACAAAACATACAATATCTATTGCGACGTAACTATATCTCTTGCATTCGAGTTCCAAAATTACTACACCTTTCTTCCTGTTAAGAATTTGGGAATTTCATCACTACATTATTCTTTAGATTGGATTATGTTGCCACCATTATTTGAGACCTATTCCATTGGATTTCTCTCTTCACCCTTATCGCATTCATATCTATCATTTTTCAGCAAAAAAAAAAATTGTGGACCCGACCCCCTTCCAACACCCTTATTTGGGCTTTACCCCATTGGATTAAACTGTTCGCCCTAATCGTTGTGATACACTTCACCCATAACCCATTTTCTATGTGGTCCCACCCACCCCTTTTCGTGTTCCCTCATCATGATGGCCCATACCCATAGCCAAGACTTGGAAGCTCACTTCACTACCTTGCACTCTAATTCCATAGAAACCCAACAAGAAGTGCGACAACTCAGTGCCAATATTTCCACCATCAATCAAAAGATGCATTCCTCCATCATTGCCTCAATCATGGGACTCAAACAAGACATTACAACCCATCTTGAATCTATCGCTATGACGATTTGCGCCAAGCTACATATCTCTGCAGATCTTCCCTTATCTGACCCACCTTTGCATACCAAAGGTGAAACTTCCTCTCATTCCCAGAATTTTCAGCCCCATCACTTTCAGCGTGACTTACGCCTTCCGCATGTGGATGTGAACAAATTTGATGGATCGGATCCCATCGTCTCGTTAACTCAAATGGATCATTATTTCTCATTGTATGGCATTACAGATTAGTTGGCCAAACTCTGGCATGGTGTTCTCCATCTAGATCAAGAATGTTGACAATGGTGTAAATGGAGAAAAAAATCCCGCCAAGGGTATGTGGGTTGGACACACTTTGTGGCAGAGATTTTTGAATGATGGGATTTTTGTACAGAGGGCATGTCTGATGCTTTTTTCCGAGAATGTTTTATCAGTGGCCTCAAGGATGGGATTCTTTCTCATGTCCCTATGGCTCAGCATCAGAGTTGGGTGGATGCTACTAAAATACCTAAGTAATCACAACAGGTTGTCTCTTCTCAAAACCTCAAAACCTCCTTTATTCCTCGCACTAAACCAGTAACTCCCACTCCTCCTTCTACTTCACTAAAGATCCATAAATTGACTAGGGCCGAAATGGTTGAATGCAAACTCAAAGGCCTTTGTTATAATTTTGATGACAAATATTTTCTAGGACATAAGTGTAAGGAAGAAAATATTTTTATGGCCATCTCAAAGCATGTTTCAGAAGAGGATGTTGAGGCTCCCCTTTTGTATGTGTCACCTAAACCCACTGACATAACCCCTCCCTCAGACCCTCCCAAAGTAGAACCAGGCATTTCCATAAATTCTCTCACTGGATTCTCTGCTCCCCAAACCCTCAATCTAATTGGTTACATCAAGCATAGGAAGGTCATCATTCTTGTTGATAGTGGAAGCACCCATAATTTTATTCATCGCCGCATTGGCTAAGAAAATAATTGCTATATCCGTGTAGTCAATAATTTCCAAATCATCATTTCCAATGGTGGGTCCATGAAATGTGGAGGGCATTGTGAAAATGTGTGTCTCCAAATTGGTCATTACCATATTAAATCTCATATGTTTTCTATCGACATGGGTGGTTGTGACATTATGTTGGGTGCAAAATGGAGGACTTTGGGCCCCATTCTCATGGATTTTAAGGAATTAACCATGCAATTCGACCATAAGGGCCAACAATATAAGTTCCAAGTAATCACCTCTGGTTCCTTGAAGATCGTTAGTTCCCATCACATGGAAAATTTGTTCCAAAAATGTCATTCTGGAAATATTTCCCAACTCCATGCCATACAAGCCATTGAGACACCCTCTGTGTCGCATGACCTCCAATCCATCCTCTCTAAACATCAATTGGTTTTTTCCACTCCCCAGGGACTCTCTCCTTCCGGTGGTGTTCATGATCATTCCATTCCCCTTGTCCCAAGAAGCCTTCCTCCCAATATTCGTCCCTATCGTCACCCCTTCTCCCAAAAAAATGAAATTGAGAAAATGGTTCAAGAATTCCTCAACACAGGTGTTATCCACCCTAGTACGAGCCCCTACTCTTCTCCTGTGGTCATGGTCCTTAAGAAATAAGGTTCTTGGTTCATCTTTTGGGAAAGGCCAGCATCAAGGTGGATCCTAAAAGGATTGAATCTATGCAAGATTGGCCTCATCTAAAGACTCTCAAAATATTGTGGAGATTTATGGGTTTAACAGGTTATTATTGCAAGTTTTTTAATAATAATGGAAATATTGTGGCACCTCTCACTGCACTCCTTAAAAATATTTCTTTCACTTGGACTCCAGCAGTTTCTCAGGCTTTTCAAACCTTGAATATGGCCATGTGCACCACTCCAGTCCTGGCCCTTACTGATTTAGCAAAGACCTTTGTCCTGGAATGTGATGCTTCGAGGAAAGGAATTGGCATTTTCCATATGCAAGAGGGTCGGCCTTTGGCCTTTACCAACAAAGAACTGTCCAAGAGAAATTTGGGAAAATCAATCTATGAAAAGGAAATGTTGTCTATTCTGCATGTCGTGGATATTTAATGCCCTTATCTATTGGGGAAACACTTCCCAATTAAGACAGATCATCAAATCCTCAAGCATTTTCTTGAATAACTATTTTCTTACCCCGAGAAATAAAAATGGGTGACTAAGCTCTTTGGATATGATTATGAGATCATTTACAAGAAAGGAAAAGACAATGTGGTTGATGATGAACT
The DNA here is from genome assembly GCA_032191745.1 of Picea mariana. Taxonomy (NCBI): domain Eukaryota; kingdom Viridiplantae; phylum Streptophyta; class Pinopsida; order Pinales; family Pinaceae; genus Picea; species Picea mariana. Next base: position 233,574 of record JASDQU010105134.1, read on the forward strand.
TTCCCAAAAATATGAAGATGAAGGGCCCCTTTTTCCTCTCTCCTTCATTGTACCAGATTGGCTCAAAGGTTTTCGCCAGGAATGGATACACGATCCAAAAAGTTTGCATCTAATACAACAATTGCAGTCCAATTCTCCAGTTTCCCCAAGGTACTCTTGGCTCAATGAGGGGCTTCGATACAAAGGCCATTTGTATTTAAGTAAAAATTCAAAAATTAAATCCATGGTACTTTCTGAGCTTCATGCTACACCCATAGTTGGGCACTCCAAGTTTACCAAAACCTATGATAGGGTCAAAAATTCTTTTTTTTGGGATGGTATGAAATAGGACGTTCATAATTTTGTTGTTTAATGTGATGTGTGTCAACACAACAAGGGAGAAATAGTCAAATCTATGGGCACACTACAACCATTTCCGATTCCCCCTACTATTTGGTAGGATGTCCCTATGGATTTTATTTTCAGCTTACCTAAATCAGGCAATAAATCAGTCATTATGGTGGTAGTTGATCGTATTTCCAGGTATTCTCATTTCTGTGTTCTTCAACACCCATTTACAACATCCATGATGGATTAAATTTTCATGGATCACATCTTCAAGCTTCATGGCATGCCACATTCTATTTTTTATGATCGCAACCCAACTTTCACCAACAATTTTTGGCAAGAATTGTTCAAGCTACAAGGCACCCAATTGCATCTCATCATAGCTTATCATCCCTAGACTGATGGTCAAATTGAATTTGTAAAATAATGTTTGGAAACATATTTGAGGTGTTTTGCATCGAAAGGTAGAATCAATGGGCTCAATGGTTACCACTAGTTGAATGGTGGTACAACACTTCGTACCATACAGCTACCTGCATGAATCCTTTTGAAGCAGTATATGGATAAAAGCCACCTTCAGTTCTCTCATATTTTCCAGGTGTCTCGAAGGTCGAGGTGGTTGAACAAATGCTTACATCTCAAGAGGCTATTCTCCGTACCCTCAAAGAGAATTTGGTCATGGCCCAGAATTGCATGAAGTATAAGAAGATAAAGGTCGCTTTGAACGTCAATTTACAAAAGGGGATCAGGTGTTTATTCGACTACAACATTACAAGAAATGTTCCCTCAAGTTTGACCATTGTCAGAAACTAGAGCCCAAATTTTATGGTTCCTATACAGTTCTCAAGCATGTGGGATAGGTGGCCTATCAGTTAGATTTTCCCAGTCATTCTAATCTCCATCCTTTTTTTCATGTTTCCTGCTTAAATAAGGTGATTGGAACTAAGTGCCAAACCCAAACCACCCTTCCCGAGTTGGACAAAGAAGGCTCCATTTGGCTACAACCACAAGTAGTTTTGGACCAGCGTGAGCATCTTCTGTGTCAGCAAACCATCAAGGAAGTGTTAGTCTAGTCGAAAGATACAACTCCAACAGATGCCACTTGGGAACAAGCTACCATTCTGTAGCAATTTCCCCATCTCAAGCCTTGAGGACAAGTTTGTTTTTAAGGGGGAGGGCATGTTAGGGACCTAACCCCTAATGTAGGTAGAATAATATATTTCCATGTAATACAAGTCAATATTAATAAGGCCTAGAAATAAGGAAGAATAAGTCCAATGTAAGAAGACCTAATAAAAGATTCTACATCTATAAGGATCTTCCTCTATATGGTTCTTTTGATAGACATATTTAGTATAAATAGGAGTCAAGGGTATGATAAATTTTTTCTTGGATATTATTTTAATAGAGCTATGCTCTGCTGGAGGTTGCCCTCTCGAAGAGGCAAGTGAAGATTTCTCTCAGTAATCAAAGTGATATTTCTGGTGTTATTCTGGTATCCATTTGGTATTATTGTGGTGTTGTTCTGGTTATATTGTTGTTCATCTGCCATTTTTAGCTATTTATGTATGTTCTGCATACTTTTTATATCTGGAATATTACACAAACACTGAGTGTTCCCTAAGATAAATCAAGGGTGGGGGGAAATACCACAAGGTCCCTTGAAAGGAGATGTCCACAAAGTGCCATAAGGGTAACTATCAAAGTGTTATAATGCACTTGTTTTACTCTTTCATTCAAGTGGGATATTTATTATATGTTTGATCTTTTACAGGTCTTCAATTATTTTAAGAGAAGAAGTTCATTTTTCTCAAGACCTGTCTGGGTGAGCATATAGAAGGTTTATATTTTAGGATTTAATATTTTTCCATCTACTTTTTCCCTCTGGTTCTTTATCCCCTTCTTCCCATGAAATAAGTTACAATCCCTTCTTGGGTTAGTACACTCGAAAATCCCAAAAGATAAGGAGATGACATGGAAGAAGTGTGGAAGGTGATAAGTATGATAGGGAATGGATGATGACTCTTCAAGGAAACCCCCAACAACACTTTATTCCTGAGGGTGACCAACTTAATAGGATAATATGACACCCACAAGGTTTAAATAAGGAAAGAGGATAAATTCCAAGAAAATTTTCTGAAATCAAGAAATATTCTTTGCAACATGTTCAAAATGCTTCAAACATTAGAGTGACAATTACCATGATACCCAGACTCATCAGGTCATGGAGCAATATGCATTTCCCTTTGGCACTAGGTCGTTGTAGTGGATGATGCTGCTAGTAATTTGTAGAATGCATCAATGAAAAGAAGGACCTTTCAAGGCTATTCTTTGCCCATATAGCTCTCGTTACTCCATGTTTTCAACTTGTGGACCTCATGACATGATCTCCTTAGTTACCCCTATGTTGGGAATAACATTTGGCTCCTACTCAGGGACATGCGATTAATATAGAGAACATGAGAACCTCAACATCTTTGGTATGAGCTATTCCCTACACACTCAAGAAAACACATTAGAGTATCTAGGGTGGTACTGTCACCCTTTTTCCATATATGAATAAAATCAAAATGAAAAAAGAAAATGTTGAAAAGAAAATATCTCTAACCTAACATATAATCATGATCATATAATATATACAAATGAAATAAAGCAATATGAAAATGAAAATGAAACTACACTAATATGATATGTATAGTATATACAATGGATGCAAATTCCTACCTGCCTATACTTACCTACTAATTGTATGTTAGGTATAATCATATAACCAATGAAAACATCCTAGCAATATATCATAATACCTTCCTTTTTTCTTCATCATAAAAAAAAAACAATGACAAGTCAAGAACATGATTTAGAACATGAATCATATCATAGGAAATCATAAAATATAACTCGTGGAGGCTGGAAGGAGGGATAAAATCATGCCATGTCACATTTCTAGGAAAGTGCTTGATCCATCTCTGAAAAGGGTCATGAAAGGTCGAAGACTCAAGAGGTTGACTCAAAGAGTCTGAAGGTTGGATACCTTGGACTTCATCACTCCCTAAGGTCTAAGAAGGGATAAAAAAGAGCCTAGAGGATGACTGAAAACTTCTTAGGGGAAAGTTAAAATACTGAAATATAAAACTCCTTCTTAAGGAATTCAAGCTAGCCTTAAATTCTAAAAGAAAGATTTTCCCTAGATAAATATTGAGATAAGAGCATGCCTCCCAACTACATCCTTAGTGACATATTGAGATAAAGAAAAAGAAGGAGGCTGGAAAACCTCATCACAAGTATCCTGTGTGAGGAAAACCATGTCCTCACCCTTTTCAAAAATCGAGCAAAACGATCATTGAAACTCTTCTTCATAGACTATATCGAAGTGATCAAGAGAATAATTGTCAAAATCCTCAAGGTATGATTGTAAATCATTATGAGAACATTTCATTAATTCATCCTTGGGTGTTTGAGATATATATGTAATTATATCATCTCCTTGTTGCCAAATGTCAGAATCAGTAGTGATCTTATATGATAGTTGTGAAGGAAACAATTGGAAATGACCCTCAATGTCATAAATTGGATCCACATCATGACCAATCACATCCCATACACATCTCCTAATAGATATAAACTCATCAATAATATCATCACCTTCATCACAACATGAAGGGTCTAGCTCATCCAAGGATTCCTTTACCTCTTCACCTTCTGAATCATAGATTAGGGCATCAGCAAAAACCTGAAAAGGAAAATGATTAACCTCATTCTCTTCTTCTTGTGTAGGAGGAATAATATCTTGGATGGATTCATCAGAGGGAGGAGCACATGTCAATACTTTATTGACATTTTCATGCTCTCGTTCTTTGACCAAGTCTTCGTTATCTTTGGTAGAATCATGAGTAAAGTCTTGTTGCTCTTTGTGGGATGGGAATCCTCATTGCAGATCTCTTCTTCTTCAAAAAAATCATCAATGGATTCTTCATCCTCAATAGTTTATTGTAATTATTTTAGGGGAATACCAATATCTGGGGTAACCTCAACATCGTCAATATTGAATTCTGGAGTAGAGAAAGGTTATTCCTTGGATGAGGAGATATTGGCCTCAATTTTTGTAGCCATGTCGTGAGCTTCTAGGATTTTCCTCGGGCCCCTTTTATCAAGAAGGAATCCTAATTTCCCCAAGAATGCCCTAGTATAGAGGAAAAGGAGGAACTCATTTCCAAGTCAATGGATTCTAGGGATTTATTGTGACAATCTCTTGAACTTGGTATGGAACTCCCTAACGATCTCGTTCTCAGTCTTTTCTATGTAATTGAGTCTTGCTATCAACATGTGAATATACTATAGTTTAATACTCCATCTCTTGATAAATACTTCTTCTAATTCATCCATAAATGTGATGCAGGCATCGGGGAGACTATCATACCATCTTCTAGCATTGTCATGAAGAGTGACAGAGAAAATTTTCATTACCAGATCTTCAGCATCATCACTGATAGGGTGGAGTTGAAAGAAAGCCCAAAATTCACTCATATGGTATTCGGTGCTAACCACATCATTACCAGTGAATTTAATGATCCATTTATCATACCTTGCAAGAATCTATCGAGGGTAACCTGAAATTTCACTCATATCCAAGGGTTTGAAATTACCTGGGTCCCATTGAGAAGCCAAGGTTGGATTTTTCATCAGTGGAGATGCCAAATAATCCTCCTAGGATTATCAAAGAAAGTGAGGGAATCACCCTCAGTGGAGTCATCAAGTAATATTGTAAAGTAAAAGGATTTGAGGAAAGGATTACCAAAGATATGTCGTTCGATGAAAAATGAGTCAATGTTCCCTGGAAATGGAAAAAAAAATGTTATCGCACAATTTTTACTTGCCCAAATCCCAAGGAAAGTGAGGGAGATTTGCATAACAATGGGATATCCTATCACTCTCACCCCAATAGGAAATCCCCTTATTTTAGGAGTAAGATAGACCTACCCCAATGGAGGCATCCCCGGTGGCCTAAAAGGATAAGTAATGTAAGGATGAGGAAAAAGAAATAACCCCCCTCTCATTGGTCACCAAAGTCAAAGGTGTCTACGTCTAAATAATTGAGGCAATGAAGAATGTCGATGTAACTGCCCAAAAAAATAACAATATAGCATGCATATAACAATTTCCAAGTACCAAAATGGTAGTAGAAGCCTCAAAATATGTTAGACACTTAGAAATATAGTGGATGAAGAAAATTTGCAGAAATTTATTAGTTTATAATAACAATAAACTTTTTGTAATAGCCACAAGAACTAGTGCTCAGAATTGCAAGAAAATACCATGGAAACTTGGCATTTATCAAGTAGATTATTTAACAATTATCACAAGCAATTTCTAAGTGAGTTAGATGTGATTTTTGTAGGTGTATGCATCAAATTGATATGGATTAGTATGGTTGTAGCAGTGATTTGCAGCAACATAAAGTTAGCTAGTGAATTAGCCAAGGCTAGAGTTGGTAAACATTAGTAAGAGCTTCAAAGAAGAGAGTTTGAGTGTTTCTTTGACCAATCACTCACAAAGGCAAGTAGACAAGTGCCTTTTTGGGATTATGGATTCAATAAAAACAACTAAATTGGATAAAACAACAATGATAATACTTGTCAAAGGAAAGAGGTGGATGAAAGAGGTGTTGGAACTTCAAGGCCTCAAACATACAAGTCTTGAAGAAGATGTTACTAGGGAATAAGCACTTTTAGGCCCTATCACACCTTCCTTTCTTACACTATTAAAAATATATTATGAATAAGAAATTAGAGTGAAGCTACTAGAGTGATATCACTTTAGGGCTCTAGTGGTCACTTCTAAGCAAGGTATACTTGACAAATTTAAACATGTAGAAAATCTAGAGATAGAAAGAAGGAACTTATTTCCTCTCCTAGGGTTTAAGTGAGAAACTTCATAATCTTCAACATGAAATAAGTAAAATTTACCACAAGCGTTTATTTCATGAGCAAAATTGCATATTTTCTACTTACTTCACCAATAATAATCAAGAAAAGCCCTAGTTGAATACCTTTCCACCATGAAAATAGCCAAGATACATCACCAAAAGGCCTCCACAAGAGATGTGCACTAGTTATTTTATCCAATAACCATTGAAGAGGGTGAAAATTCCAACCCACAACTTGTTTGTGATGAGTTATGATGAAAAAATGAATTCATACAACCATATTTATATGGGAAATCTTGGCTTATTAATCCAAAAGTTGTGTCTTTTCACAAAACAAAGCCTACATGTAAATTTACTCTTGAAATTCAAAATTAAATCAATTTCCACAAAATAAAACCTAAAGAGGGTGATGCCATTCTTCTTATGGTGATGTTAGGCCTTCTCCATAAGACATTGAGATCATATAGTAGAGCGTTGGGCCTCCAAAGGAAATCCTCAATGCCACATGTGCCAAAATTGCAGTCTAACATATTTAGGTGTCAAACCCTATCCCTAGGTGATGTCATGGGATACTAGGGTGGTGTCCGAGGAAACGTTCTCTTCCTTCTCTATGAAAACTAGTCGTCATGATATTTCCCTAGGCCTGGGGTCTCTGCATCCATCCTTAGGCTTCAAGCCCTCATGAAGCTCTGAACTGATCATCTCCTCAAGAATACCTGTCCACTGAGCAAGGTCCTGCAAAGGAAAACATATATGCCCTCTAGGGGTCCATGAGTCACATGTATCATAAAAAATAATCCACATATAATAATCAAACCACCATAAAATGTGCATCAAACCCCCCTTTTCAAACTAAACAAATTTTCAAAGAGGTTATACAATTTGTCAAATTTAGGTGTGGGAGGGGTCTCAAGTCATTTTATTGGGTCAATCATTCCCTGGGTCCAAGGTGTTTCCCAAGTGGAACCTATCTAAGTCATGTGTGCATGCGAAGTGGAGTGGGGTGATATTTTGGGCATGGGGTTCATGACATACAAGGGTTTGTATTGTCTCAGTTATGGGTGTCTTTGTAGAGGGTGAGATTCCCTTCATCCGCGATGCACAAATTTTCCAAGCCCATTTATTTCCATTAATTTATTGAATTCCAAACTGTTAGGGACCTAACCCCTCACGTAGGTAGAATAATATATTTCCATGTAATAAAGGTCAATATTAATAGGGCCTATCAATAAGGAAGAATAATTCCAATGTAAGAAGACCTAATAGAAGATTTTGCTTCTAGAAGGATCTTCCTCTAGATGGTTCTTTTGATAGACATATTTAGTATAAATAGGAGTCGAGGGTATGATAACTTTTTTCTTGGATATTATTATAATAGAGATCTGCTTTGCTAGAGGTTTCCACCTCAAAGAAGCAAGTGAACATTGCTCTCAGTAATCAAAGTGCTCTTTTTGGTGTTATTTTGGTATCCATTTGGTATTATTGTGGTGTTGTTCTGGTTATATTGTTCTTCATATGCCATTTTTAGCTATTTATTTGTTCTACATGCTTTTTATATCTGGAATATTACAAGTGGTATCAGAGCACCTCCCTCGACAAAAAATTGTGGGTTAATTGTTTTTATGATAGAGACATATTTCGGCATCTTTAAGCTACAGAGATATGTCGTTACACACATAAACCCACGGTCGGGGATTCATACACTCAAGAAATACAAGTGGTACTTAAGCGAACATCTGTTGGCCACCCTTATAACTCTTGTTGGTACCCCTTCGAGTGGTAGTGCATCAGAAAACACCTGTATACAGATCAACCTAGATCTCCTGAAGCCATCCATAGATAAACTGATCGACCACCTGACTTCTATAGTTCCACTGAGAACAACACTCAGGAATATAGTCTCTAGTACCTAGGAAATCGGGTAGTATGACTAAGGGAACAGTCTAGCCTCCTTAGCTGGTGCCTTGAGATATTGGGTCGAGTACTACTGTTGGATCCCACACGTATATCAAATAGATATAACATATGGAATACCATTATCTGTAGAACCCTTGAATACCTAACCCTTGGGATAGAAACAAAAACAAAGCATACAAGATCTATTGTGACGCAACTATGTCTCCTGGATTTGAGTTGCAAAATTACTACACCTTTCTTCCTGTTAAGCATTTGGGAATTTCATCACTGCAATATTCTTTAGATCATATTATGTTGGCACCATTATTTGAGATCTATTCTGTTGGATTTCTCTCTTCGCCCTTATCACATTCATACCTATCATTTTTCAACAAAAAAAAAAATTGTGGACCCGACCCCCTTCAAACACCCTTATTTGGGCTTTACCCCATTGGATTCAACTCGTCTTCATAATCGTTGCAATACACTTCACCCATAACCCATTTTCTGTGTGGTCCCAACCGCCCCTTTTTGTGTTCCCACATCTTGATGGCCCATACCCGTAGCCAAGACTTGGAAGCTTGCTTCACTACCTTGCACTCTAATTTCACAGAAACCCAACAAGAAGTGCAACAACTCAGTGCCAATATTGCCACCATCAATCAAAAGATGCATTCCTCCATTGTCACCTCAATCACGGGACTCAAACAAGATCTCAAACAAGACATTACTACCCATCTTGAATCTGTCACTATCACGATCTGCGCCAATCTACATATCTCTGCAGATATTCCCTTATCTGACCCACCTTTGCATACCGAAGGTGAAACTTCCTCTCATTCCCAGAATTTTCAGCCCCATCACTTTCAGCGTGACCTATGCCTTCCACATGTGGATGTTACCAAATTTGATTAATCGGATCTCACTGGCTGGTTAACTCAAATGGATCATTATTTATCTTTGTATGGCATTACAGATGAGTTGGCCAAACTCCGGTATGGTGTTCTCCATCTAGATCAAGAATGTTGGCAATGGTGGCAATGGAGAAAAAATTCCCTCCAAGGGTATGTGGGTTGGACTAACTTTATGGGAGAGATTTATGAACACTTTGACATTGAAAGCAACCATTTAGGTTGTTTGACAAAGTTGAAACAGTCTGTCACAGTGGAAGAATTTATAGATGCTTTTGAGCGACTGGATTTTCGTACAGAGGGCATGTCTGATGTTTTTTTCCGAGAATGTTTTATCAGTGGCCTCAAGGATGAGATTCATTCTCATGTCCCCATGGCTCATCCTCAGAGTTGGGTGGATGCAACTAAAAGAGCTAAGGAATAACAATAGGTTGTCTCTTCTCAAAACCTCAAACCCTCCTTTATTCCTCGCACTAAACTAGTCACTCCCACTCCTCCTTCTACTCCAATAAAGATCCATAAATTGACCAGGGCCGAAATGGTTGAACATAAACTGAAAGGACTTCGTTTTAATTGTGATGACAAATATTTTCTGGGACATGAGTGTAAGGAACAAAATCTTTTTATGGCCATCTCAAAGCATGTTTCAGAAGAAGATGTTGAGGCTCCCCTTGTGTATGTGTCACCTGAACCGACTGATATAACCCCTCCCTCAGACCCTCCTAAAATAGAACTGATCATTTCCATAAATTATCTGCTCTCCAGACCCTCAAGCTAATTGGTTACATCAAGCATAGGAAGGTCATCATTCTTTTTGATAGTGGAAGCACCCATAATTTTATTCATCGCCGCATTTCCTAAGAAAACAATTTCTATATCTGTGCAGTCAATAATTTCCAAATCATGATTGTCAATGGTGGGTCCATGAAATTTGGAGGGCATTGTGAAAATGTGTGTCTCCAAATTGGTGATTACCATATTAAATCTCATATGTGTTCTATTGACATGGGCGGTTGTGAAATTGTGTTGGGTGAAAAATGGATAAGGACTTTGGGTCCCATTCTCATGGATTTTAAGGAATTAACGATGAAATTTGACCATGAGGGCCAACAATATAAGTTCTAATTCACCACCTCTGGTTCCTCGGAGATCATTATCTCCCATCGGATGGAAAATCTATTCAAAAAAGGACATTCCAGCATTATTTCCCAAATCCAAGCCATACAAGCCCCTGAGACACCCTCTGTGTCGCATGACCTCCAATCCATCCTCTCTAAACATCAATTGGTTTTTTCCACTCTCCAAGGACTCTCTCCTTCCCACATTGTTCATGATCATTCCACTCCCCGTGTCCCAGAAATCCATCCTCCCAATATCCGTCCCTATCATCACCCCTTCTCCCCAAAAAATGAAATTGAGAAAATGGTTCAAGAACTACTCAATGCAGGTGTTATCCACCCTAGTGCGAGTGTGGTTATGGTCCTTAAGAAAGAAGGTTCTTGGTGCATGTGTCCTAAATTACATGCCCTCAACAAAATCACCATTAAAGACAAATTTCCCATTTGTGTCATTGATGACCTCTTGGGTGAATTGAGTGGTGCCCATTTCTTTACTAAACTTTATCTTCATTCGGGGTACCACCAGATCTATATGAAAGAGGAAGACATTCCTAAGAATATGAATTTTTGGTCATGCCCTTTGGCTTGTGTAATGCTCCCTCCACTTTCCAAACCCTCATGAATCATGTCTTCAGTCCTTTTCTCCGTCATTTTGTCTTAGTTTTCTTGGATGATATCCTCATCTATAGAAAAACTTGGACATACCATATTTCTCATGTGGATCAAGTTCTCCATCTACTCTCTCAGCACCAACATTTCCTCAAACAATCTAAATATGCTTTTGGTACCTCGAAATTCGAGTACTTGGTTCATATTTTGGGAAAGGCTAGCATTAGGGTGGATCCTAAAAAGATTGAATCTATGCAATATTGGCCTCACCCAAATACTCTCAAAATATTGCAGGGATTTATGGGTTTAACAGGTTATTATTGCAAGTTTTTTAATAATAATGGAAATATTGGGGCACCTCTCATTGCACTCCTTAAAAATATTTCTTTCACTTGGACTCCAGCAGCTGCTTAGGATTTTCAAACCTTGAAGATGGGCATGTGCACCACTCCAATCCTGGCCCTTCCTAATTTACCAAAGACCTTTGTCCTGGAATGTCATGCTTCCGGGATAGTAATTGACATTTTCCATATGAAAGAGGGTCGGCCTTTGGCCTTTACCAACAAACAAATGTCCGAGAGAAATTTGGGCGAATCAATCTATGAAAAGGAAATGTTGGCTATTTTGCATGTCATGGATATTTGGTGCCCTTATCTATTGGGGAAACACTTCCAAATTAAGACAGATCATCAAAGCCTCAAGTATTTTCTTCAACAACTCCTTTCTTACCCCGAGCAACAAAAATGGGTGACTAAGATATTTGGATATGATTATGAGATCATTTACAAGAAAGGAAAATACAATGTGGTTGATGATGCACTTTCCTGAAAATATGAAGATGAAGGGTCCATTTTTTCTCTCTCCTTCATTGTACCAAATTGGCTCAAAGGTTTTCGCCAGGAATGGCTACACGATCCAAACAAATTGCATCTGATACAACAATTGAAGTACATTCTCCGGTTTCCCCAGGGTACTCTTCGCTCAATGAGGAGCTTCGATACAAAGCCCATTTGTATTTAAGTAAAAATTCAAAAATTAAATCCATGGTACTTTCTGAGCTTCATGCTACACCCATAGTTGGGCACTCCAGGTTTACCAAAAACTATGACAGGGTCAAACATTCTTTTTTCTGGGATGGTATGAAATAGGATGTTCATAATTTTGTGGTTGAATGTGATCTGTGTCAACACAACATGGGTGAAACAATCAAATATCTGGGCGAACTACAACCATTTCCAATTCCCCCTACTATTTGGCAGGATGTCTCTATGGATTTTATTTTCGGCTTACCAAAATTAAGCAATAAATCAATTATTATGGTTGTAGTTTATTGTATTTCCAAGTATTCTCATTTCTGTGCTCTTCAACACCCATTTACAACATCCACGATGGCTTAAATTTTCATGGATCAAGTCTTTAATCTTCTTGGCATGCCACATTCTATTTTTTTTTCGCGACCCAAATTTCACCAGCAATTTTTGGCAAGAACTGTTCAAGCTACAAGGCACCCAATTCCATCTCATCATAGCTTATCATCCCCAGACTGATGGTCAAACTGAAGTTTTCAACAAATGTTTGGAAACATATTTGAGGTGTTTTTCATCGAAAAGGCAGAATCAGTGGGCTCAATGGTTACCACTAGTTGAATGGTGGTACAACACTTCATACCATACAACTACCCACATGACTCCTTTTGAAGTCGTATATGGACAAAATCCACCTTCAGTTCTATCGTATTTTCTAGGTGTCACGAAGGTCCAGGTGGTTGACCAAACGTTTACATTTCTAGAGGCTATTCTTCGTACCCTCAAGGCGAATTTGGTCATGGCCTAGAATCGCATGAAGTAACAAGTAGATCAAGGTCACTCTGAACATCAATTTGCAAAAGGGGATTAGGTGTTTCTTCGACTGCAACCTTACAAGAAAAATTCTCTCAATGCTGACCATTGTCAGAAACTGGCACCCAAATTTTATGGTCCTTATACAGTTCTCAATCATGTGGGATAGGTGGCCTATCAGTTAGATTTTCCCATTCATTCTAATCTCCATCCTTTTTTCATGTTTCCTGCTTAAATAAGGTGATTGGAACTAAGTGCCAAACCCAAACCACCCTTCCCGAGTTGGACAAAGAAGGCTCTATTTGGCTACAACCACAAGTAGTTTTGGACCAGCATGAGTGGCTTCTGTGTCAGTGAACCATCAAGGAAGTGTTAGTCCAGTGGAAAGATACAACTGCAGTAGATGCCACTTAGGAACAAGCTACCATTCTGCAACAATTTCCCCATCTCAAGCCTCGAGGACAAGGTTGTTTTTAAGGGGGAGGGCATGTTAAGGACCTAACCCCTAACGTATGTAGAATAATATATTTCCATGTAATAAAGGTCAATATTATTAAGGCATGGAAATAAGGAAGAATAAATCCAATGTAAGAAGACCTAATAGAAGCTTCCACTTCTAGAAGGATCTTCCTCTAGATGGTTCTTTCGATAGACATATTTAGTATAAATAAGAGGCAAGTGAAAATTTCTCTCAATAATCAAAGTGCTCTTTCTGGTGTTATTTTAGTATCCATTTGGTATTATTGTGGTGTTTTTCTGGTTATATCATTGTTCATCTACCATTTTTAGCTATTTATTTATGTTCTACATACTTTTTATATCTATAATATTACACAAACACCGGGTGTTCCCCAAGATAAATCAAGGGCGGGGGGAAATACCATAATGTCCCTTGAAAGGGGAGGTCCAAAAAGTGCCATAACTATCAAAGTGTTATAATGCACTTGTTTTAGTCTTTCATTCAAGTGGGATATTTATTATATGTTTGAACTTTTACAAGTCTTAAATTATTTTAAGAGAAGAAGTTCATTTTTATCAAGACCTGTCTGGGTGAGCATATAAAAGGTTTATATTTTAGTATTAAATATGTTTCCATGTACTTTTCCCCTCTGGTTCTTTATCCCCTTCTTCCCATAAAATAAGGTACAATCCCTTCTCAGGTTAGTACACCTGAAAATCCCAAAAGATAAGGAGATGACAAGGAAGAAGTGTGGAAGGTGATAAGTACAATAGGGAATGGATGATGACTCTTAAAGGAAACCCCCAATAGCACCTTATTCCCAAGGGTAACCAACTTACTAGTATAATATGACACCCACAAGTTTTAAATAAGGAAAGATCATAAATTCCAAGCAAATGTTTTGAAATCAATAAAGAGTCTTTGCAGCATGTTCAAAATGCTTCAAATATTAGAGTGACAATTACCATGATACCCAGATTCATTTGGTCATGGAGCAAGACCCATTTCCCTTTGGCACTAGGTCGTTGTGGTGGATGATGTTGCTAGTGATTTGTAGAATTCATCAATGAAAAGGACTTTTCAGGGCTATTCTTTTCCCATATAGCTCTCAGTACTCCATGTTTTCAACTTGTGGGCCTCATGACATGATATCCTTAGTTACCCCTAGGTTGGGTGTAACATCTGGCCCCTACTCAGGGACATGTGCTCACTATAGAGCACATGAGAACCTCATCATCTCTAGTATGACCTATTCCCTACACACTCAAGAAAACACATTAGAGTATCTAGGGTGGTACTATCACCCTTTTTCCATATATGAATAAAATCAAAATGAAAAAAGAAAATGTTGAAAAGAAAATATCTCTAATCTAACATATAATCATGATCATATAATATATACAAATGAAATAAAGCAATATGAAAACGAAAATGAAACTAAACTAATATGATATGCATGGTATATGCAATGGATGCAAAGTCCTACCTGCCTATACTTACCTGCTAATTAAATGCTAGGTATAATCATATAACCAATGAAACCATCCTAGCAATATATCATAATACCTACCTCTATTCTTCATCATAAAACAAAACAATGACAAGTCAAGCACATGATTTAGAACATGAATCATATCATAGGAAATCATAAAATCTAACTCATGGAGGCTGGAAGGAGGGACAATATCATGCCATGTCACATTTCCAGGAAAGTGCTCGATCCATCTCTGAAAAGGGTCATGAAAGGTCGAAGACTCAAGAGGTTGACTCAAAGAGTCCGAAGGTTGGCTACCTTGGACTTCATCGCTCCCTAAGGTCTAAGAAGGGATGAACAAGATCCTAGAGGATGACTGAGAACTTCTTAAGGGAAAGTTAAAAAACTGAAATATAAAACTTCTTCTTAAGGAATTCAAGCTAGCCTTAAATTCTAAAAGAAAGATTTTCCCTAGAGAAATATTGAGATAAGAAGCACGCCTCCCAACTACATCCTTAGTGACATATTGAGATAAAGTAAAATAAGGAGGATGGAAAACCTCATCACAAGTATCCTGTGTGAGGAAAACCATGTCCTCACCATTTTCAAAAATTGAGCAAAACGGTCGTTGAAACTCTTCTTCATAGACTATATCGAAGTGATCAAGAGAATATTCATCAAAATATTCAAGGTACGACTATAAATCATTATGAGAACATTGCATTAATTCATCCTTGGGTTTTTGAGATATATATGTAATTATATCATCTCCTTGTTGCCAAATGTCAGAATCAGTAGCGATCTTATATGATAGTTGTGAAGGAAACAATTGGAAATGACCCTCAATGTCATAAATTGGATCCACATCATGACCAATCACATCCCATCCACGTCTCCTAATAGATATAAACTCATCAATAATATCATCACCTTCATCACAACATGAAGGGTCTAGCTCATCCAAGGATTCCTTTACTTCTTCACCTTCTGAATCATAGATTAGGGCATCATCAAAAACCTGAAAAGAAAAATGATTAAATTCATTCTCTTCTTCTTGTGTAGGGGGAATAATATCTTGGATCGATTCATCAGAGGGAGGAGCACATGTGAATACTTCATTGACATATTCCGTCTCTCGTTCTTTGACCAGGTCTTCGTTATCTTTGGTAGAATCATGAGTAAAGTCTTGCTTCTATTTGTGGGATGGGAAATCCTCATTGCAGAGCTCTTCTTCAAAAAAAATTCATCAATGAATTCTTCATCCTCAATATTTTATTGTAATTATTTTAGGGGAATACGAATATCTGGGGTAATCTCAATGTTGTCAATCTTGAATTCTGTAACAAAGAAAGGTTCTTCTTTGGATGAGGAGATATTGGCCTCATTTTTTGTAGCCATGTCGTGAGCTTCTGGGATTTTCCTCGGGCCCCTTTTATCAAGAAGGAATCCTAATTTCCCYRAGAACGCCYTRGTATAGAGGAAAAGGAGGAACTCATTTCCAAGTCGATGGATTCTAGGGATTTATTGTGACAACCTCTTGAACTTGGTATGGAACTCCCTAACGGTCTCGTTCTCAGTCTTTTCTATGTAATTGAGTCTTGTTATCAACATGTGAATATACTCTAGTTTAATACTCCATGTCTTGATAAATAGTTCTTATAATTCATCCATAGATGTGATACAGGCATCAGGGAGACTATCATACCATCTTCTAGCATTGTCATGAAGAGTGGCAGAGAAAAGTTTCATTACTAGATATTCAGTATCATCACTGATAGGTTGGAGTTGAAAGAAAGCCACAAAGTCACTCATATGGTCTTCAGTGCTAACCACATCTTTACCAGTGAATTTAATGATCTGTTTCTCATACCTTGCAGGAATCCATCGAGGGTGACTTGAAATTTCACTTATATCCAAGGGTTTTAAATTACCTTGGTCCCATTGAGAATCCATGGTTGGATTTTTCATCAGTGGATCTTCCAAATAATCCTCCTAGTATTATCAAAGAAAGTGATGGAATCACCCTCAGTGGAGTCATCAGGTAATATTGTAAAGTAAAAGGATTTGAGGAAAGGCTTTCCAAAGATATGTCGTTCAACTAAAAATGACTCAATGATCCCTGGAAATCGAACAAAAAATGTTATCGCACATTTTTTACTTGCCCAAAGCCCAAGGAAAGTGAGGGAGATTTGCGTAACAATGGGATATCCTATCACTCTCACCTCAATAGGAAATCCCCTTATTTTAGGAGTAAGATAGACTCTACCCCAAAGGAGGCATCCCTGGTGGCCTAAAAGGCTAAGTAATGTAAGGATGAGGACAAAGAAATACCCCCCCTCTCATTGGTCACCATAGTCAAAGGTGTCTACATCTAAATAATTGAGGCAATGAAGAATGTTGATATACCTACCTAGAAAAATAACAATATAACATGCATATAACAATTTCCAAATACGAAAATGATAGTAAAAGCCTCAAAATATGTTAGACACTCAAAAATATAGTGGATGAATAAAATTTGCCGCAACTTATTAGTTTATAATAACAAGAAACTTTTTTTAATAGCCACAAGAATTAGTGCTCAAAATTGCAAGAAAATACCATGGAAACTTGGCGTTTATCAAGTATATTATTTAACAATTATCACAAGCAATTTCTGAGTGAGTTGGATGTGAGTTTTGTAAGTGTATGCATCAAATTAGTATGGATTAGTATAGTTGTAGCAGTGATTTGCAGCAACAGAAATTTAGCTAGTGAATTATCCAAGGCTAGAGTTGGTAAACATTAGTAAGAGCTTCAAAGAAGAGAGTTTGAGTGTTTCTTTGACCAATCACTCACAAAGGCAAGTAGAAAAGTGCCTTTTTGGGATTATGGATTCAATAAAAACAACAATATAACTTGGATAAAACAACAATGATAACACTTGTCAAAGGAAAGAGGTGGATGAAAGAGGTGTTGGAACTTCAAGGCCTCAAACATCCAAGTCTTGAAGAAGATGTTACTAGGGAATAAGAAATTTTAGGCCCTATCACACCTTCCTTCCTTAAACTATTAAAAATATATTATGAAATAAGAAATTAGAGTGAAGCTACTAGAGTGCTATCACTTTAGGGCTCTAGTGGTCACTTCTAAACAAGGTATACTTGACAAATTTAAACATGTAGAAAATCTAGAGATAGAAAGAAGGACCGTATTTCCTCTCCTAGGGTTTAAGAGAGAAATTTCATAATCTTCAACATGAAATAAGTAAAATTTGCCACACGCATTTATTGCATGAACAAAATTGCATATCTTCTACTTACTTCACCAAGAATAATCAATACAAGCCCTAGTTGAATACCTTTCCACCATGAAAATAGCCAAGATACATCACAATAAGGCCTCCCAAAGAGATGTGCACTAATTATTTTATCCAATAACCATTGAAGAGGGTGAAAATTCCAGTCCACAACTTGTTTGTGAGGAGTTATGATGAAAAACTAAATTCATACAAGCATATTTATATGGGAAATCTTGGCTTATTAATCCAAAAGTTGTGTCTTTTCACAAAACAAAGCCTACATGTAAATTTACTCTTGAAATTCAAAATTAAATCAATTTCCACAAAATAAAACCTAAAGAGGGTGATGTCATTCTTCGTATGGTGATGTTGGGCCTTCTCCATGAGACGTTGAGGTCATATAGTAGAGTGTTGGGCCTCCAAAGGAAATCCTCAATGCCACATGTGTCAAAATTGCAGTCTAACATATTTAGGTGTCAAGCCCTATCCCTGGGTGATGTCATGGGATACTAGGGTGGTGTCCAAGGAAACATACTCTTCCTTCACTATGAAAACTAGTCATCATGATATTTCCGCAGGCATGGGGTCTCTGCATCTATCCTTAGGCTTCAAGCCCTCATGAAGCTCTGAACTGATCATCTCATCATGAATACTTGTCCACCGAGCAAGGTCAGCAAAGGAAAACATATATTCCCTCCAGGGGTCCACGAGTCATAAGTATCATAACAAGTAAGCCACATATAATAATCAAACCACCCAATCATGTGCATGAAATCCGCCTTTCCAAACTAAACAAATGCTCAAAGATGTTATACAATTTGTCAAATGTAGGTGTCGAAAGGGTATCAAGGCATCCTATTGGGTAAATCATTCCCCGAGTCCAAGGTGTCTCCTAAGTGGAACCTATATAAGTCATGTGTGCATGTAAAGTGGAGTGGGGTGATATTTTGGGCATGGGGTTCATGACATACATGCGTTTTATTGTCTCATTTATGGGTACCTTTGTATAGGGTGAGCTGCCCTTTCTCCATGATGCAACATTTTTCCAAGCCCATTTATTGTCATTAATTTATTAAATTCCAAACACTAGGTATTCCCAAATATAAATCAAGGGTAGGGGAAAATACCACAGTGTCACTTGAAAGGAGAGGCCTGCAAACTGCCATATGGGTAACCATCAAATCATTGTAATGCATTTGTGTTAGTATTTCATTCAAGTGGGATATTTATTATATGTTTGATCTTTTACAGGTCTTCAATTCTTTTAAGAGAAGCAATTCATTATTGTCAAGACCTGTCTAGGAAAGCATCTAGAAGGTTTATATTTTAGGATTTTATCTTTTACCAGCTACTTTCCCCCTCTGGGCCTTTATCCCCTTCTTCCCATGAAATAAGGTGTAATCCCTTCTTGGGTTAGTACACCCCAAGAAGGGATTACAGGGAATAATTGTGGAAGGTGATAAGTGTTATAGGGAATAAACGATGAATCTTCAAGGAACTCCCCAATAACACCTTATTCATGGGTTACCAACTTACTAGGATAACTTGACACCCACCAGGTTTAAATAAATCAAAGAGCATAAATTCCAAGAAAATGTTCTAAAATTAAGAAAGATTATTTGCAACATGTTCAAAATGCTTCAAATATTAGAGTGACACTTACCATGATACATGGAATCATTACCTCATGGAGAAAGACCCATTTCCCTCTGGGACCAAGCCGATTTGGTGGATGTTGTTGTTGGTGATGTGTAGAATGCATCAATGAAAAGAGGGGCCTTCTGGGGCTATTATTTTCCCATCCATCTCTCAGTACTCCATGTTTGCAACCTATGGGCCTCGAGACATGATATCCTTAGTTACCCCTAGGTTGGGGGTAACATGCCCCAAATTAATTAAAAGAACAAAAGTTCTTGCAAACAATAAGTTACAAGTTGGTCCCATTGTAATAAATATTAATTATGTTGTTAGTAAAGTCGGACTCAATGGAATAATCATTAAAAATTAAATTGAATTTTATTTGGGTAAAGTCAGACCTAAAAATAGGGTTCCATATCTAGTCTAAATAAGTCACCTAGTAGTCCATTTGTCACACAAAATCAAGTACTTTTTATCTGAGGTAACCCAGGATATCTAAGGTGAATTTTAGAGGGAAGATGAAGTGAAGAAAGGAGAAATTCCAAGGGAAGATGAATTCTTGTGATGATGTGTTCTAAGGTTTTTTTTTTTTTTTGGGGGGGGGGGAATCGACGACTTGCAATTCTCGTACTCGCGTGACACGTGGTCGATACACGTCCTCTAACCATATACCCCCAGGTGCACCACACATCCCGCAAGCATGGAACACAGATAAATCA
>JASDQU010105134.1:279752-292769 GCA_032191745.1 Picea mariana
GTATAGAGGAAAAGGAGGAACTCATTTCCAAGTCGATGGATTCTAGGGATTTATTGTGACAACCTCTTGAACTTGGTATGGAACTCCCTAACGGTCTCGTTCTCAGTCTTTTCTATGTAATTGAGTCTTGTTATCAACATGTGAATATACTCTAGTTTAATACTCCATGTCTTGATAAATAGTTCTTATAATTCATCCATAGATGTGATACAGGCATCAGGGAGACTATCATACCATCTTCTAGCATTGTCATGAAGAGTGGCAGAGAAAAGTTTCATTACTAGATATTCAGTATCATCACTGATAGGTTGGAGTTGAAAGAAAGCCACAAAGTCACTCATATGGTCTTCAGTGCTAACCACATCTTTACCAGTGAATTTAATGATCTGTTTCTCATACCTTGCAGGAATCCATCGAGGGTGACTTGAAATTTCACTTATATCCAAGGGTTTTAAATTACCTTGGTCCCATTGAGAATCCATGGTTGGATTTTTCATCAGTGGATCTTCCAAATAATCCTCCTAGTATTATCAAAGAAAGTGATGGAATCACCCTCAGTGGAGTCATCAGGTAATATTGTAAAGTAAAAGGATTTGAGGAAAGGCTTTCCAAAGATATGTCGTTCAACTAAAAATGACTCAATGATCCCTGGAAATCGAACAAAAAATGTTATCGCACATTTTTTACTTGCCCAAAGCCCAAGGAAAGTGAGGGAGATTTGCGTAACAATGGGATATCCTATCACTCTCACCTCAATAGGAAATCCCCTTATTTTAGGAGTAAGATAGACTCTACCCCAAAGGAGGCATCCCTGGTGGCCTAAAAGGCTAAGTAATGTAAGGATGAGGACAAAGAAATACCCCCCCTCTCATTGGTCACCATAGTCAAAGGTGTCTACATCTAAATAATTGAGGCAATGAAGAATGTTGATATACCTACCTAGAAAAATAACAATATAACATGCATATAACAATTTCCAAATACGAAAATGATAGTAAAAGCCTCAAAATATGTTAGACACTCAAAAATATAGTGGATGAATAAAATTTGCCGCAACTTATTAGTTTATAATAACAAGAAACTTTTTTTAATAGCCACAAGAATTAGTGCTCAAAATTGCAAGAAAATACCATGGAAACTTGGCGTTTATCAAGTATATTATTTAACAATTATCACAAGCAATTTCTGAGTGAGTTGGATGTGAGTTTTGTAAGTGTATGCATCAAATTAGTATGGATTAGTATAGTTGTAGCAGTGATTTGCAGCAACAGAAATTTAGCTAGTGAATTATCCAAGGCTAGAGTTGGTAAACATTAGTAAGAGCTTCAAAGAAGAGAGTTTGAGTGTTTCTTTGACCAATCACTCACAAAGGCAAGTAGAAAAGTGCCTTTTTGGGATTATGGATTCAATAAAAACAACAATATAACTTGGATAAAACAACAATGATAACACTTGTCAAAGGAAAGAGGTGGATGAAAGAGGTGTTGGAACTTCAAGGCCTCAAACATCCAAGTCTTGAAGAAGATGTTACTAGGGAATAAGAAATTTTAGGCCCTATCACACCTTCCTTCCTTAAACTATTAAAAATATATTATGAAATAAGAAATTAGAGTGAAGCTACTAGAGTGCTATCACTTTAGGGCTCTAGTGGTCACTTCTAAACAAGGTATACTTGACAAATTTAAACATGTAGAAAATCTAGAGATAGAAAGAAGGACCGTATTTCCTCTCCTAGGGTTTAAGAGAGAAATTTCATAATCTTCAACATGAAATAAGTAAAATTTGCCACACGCATTTATTGCATGAACAAAATTGCATATCTTCTACTTACTTCACCAAGAATAATCAATACAAGCCCTAGTTGAATACCTTTCCACCATGAAAATAGCCAAGATACATCACAATAAGGCCTCCCAAAGAGATGTGCACTAATTATTTTATCCAATAACCATTGAAGAGGGTGAAAATTCCAGTCCACAACTTGTTTGTGAGGAGTTATGATGAAAAACTAAATTCATACAAGCATATTTATATGGGAAATCTTGGCTTATTAATCCAAAAGTTGTGTCTTTTCACAAAACAAAGCCTACATGTAAATTTACTCTTGAAATTCAAAATTAAATCAATTTCCACAAAATAAAACCTAAAGAGGGTGATGTCATTCTTCGTATGGTGATGTTGGGCCTTCTCCATGAGACGTTGAGGTCATATAGTAGAGTGTTGGGCCTCCAAAGGAAATCCTCAATGCCACATGTGTCAAAATTGCAGTCTAACATATTTAGGTGTCAAGCCCTATCCCTGGGTGATGTCATGGGATACTAGGGTGGTGTCCAAGGAAACATACTCTTCCTTCACTATGAAAACTAGTCATCATGATATTTCCGCAGGCATGGGGTCTCTGCATCTATCCTTAGGCTTCAAGCCCTCATGAAGCTCTGAACTGATCATCTCATCATGAATACTTGTCCACCGAGCAAGGTCAGCAAAGGAAAACATATATTCCCTCCAGGGGTCCACGAGTCATAAGTATCATAACAAGTAAGCCACATATAATAATCAAACCACCCAATCATGTGCATGAAATCCGCCTTTCCAAACTAAACAAATGCTCAAAGATGTTATACAATTTGTCAAATGTAGGTGTCGAAAGGGTATCAAGGCATCCTATTGGGTAAATCATTCCCCGAGTCCAAGGTGTCTCCTAAGTGGAACCTATATAAGTCATGTGTGCATGTAAAGTGGAGTGGGGTGATATTTTGGGCATGGGGTTCATGACATACATGCGTTTTATTGTCTCATTTATGGGTACCTTTGTATAGGGTGAGCTGCCCTTTCTCCATGATGCAACATTTTTCCAAGCCCATTTATTGTCATTAATTTATTAAATTCCAAACACTAGGTATTCCCAAATATAAATCAAGGGTAGGGGAAAATACCACAGTGTCACTTGAAAGGAGAGGCCTGCAAACTGCCATATGGGTAACCATCAAATCATTGTAATGCATTTGTGTTAGTATTTCATTCAAGTGGGATATTTATTATATGTTTGATCTTTTACAGGTCTTCAATTCTTTTAAGAGAAGCAATTCATTATTGTCAAGACCTGTCTAGGAAAGCATCTAGAAGGTTTATATTTTAGGATTTTATCTTTTACCAGCTACTTTCCCCCTCTGGGCCTTTATCCCCTTCTTCCCATGAAATAAGGTGTAATCCCTTCTTGGGTTAGTACACCCCAAGAAGGGATTACAGGGAATAATTGTGGAAGGTGATAAGTGTTATAGGGAATAAACGATGAATCTTCAAGGAACTCCCCAATAACACCTTATTCATGGGTTACCAACTTACTAGGATAACTTGACACCCACCAGGTTTAAATAAATCAAAGAGCATAAATTCCAAGAAAATGTTCTAAAATTAAGAAAGATTATTTGCAACATGTTCAAAATGCTTCAAATATTAGAGTGACACTTACCATGATACATGGAATCATTACCTCATGGAGAAAGACCCATTTCCCTCTGGGACCAAGCCGATTTGGTGGATGTTGTTGTTGGTGATGTGTAGAATGCATCAATGAAAAGAGGGGCCTTCTGGGGCTATTATTTTCCCATCCATCTCTCAGTACTCCATGTTTGCAACCTATGGGCCTCGAGACATGATATCCTTAGTTACCCCTAGGTTGGGGGTAACATGCCCCAAATTAATTAAAAGAACAAAAGTTCTTGCAAACAATAAGTTACAAGTTGGTCCCATTGTAATAAATATTAATTATGTTGTTAGTAAAGTCGGACTCAATGGAATAATCATTAAAAATTAAATTGAATTTTATTTGGGTAAAGTCAGACCTAAAAATAGGGTTCCATATCTAGTCTAAATAAGTCACCTAGTAGTCCATTTGTCACACAAAATCAAGTACTTTTTATCTGAGGTAACCCAGGATATCTAAGGTGAATTTTAGAGGGAAGATGAAGTGAAGAAAGGAGAAATTCCAAGGGAAGATGAATTCTTGTGATGATGTGTTCTAAGGTTTTTTTTTTTTTTTGGGGGGGGGGGAATCGACGACTTGCAATTCTCGTACTCGCGTGACACGTGGTCGATACACGTCCTCTAACCATATACCCCCAGGTGCACCACACATCCCGCAAGCATGGAACACAGATAAATCAGGGTGAGAATCGAACTTGAGACCTCCTTTATACAATTCCTTCCATTTACACGACACATGCCAATCGGTCTACACCCCTGCGGGTAGTATGTTATTTAAAGGTCATCTTACCATTTTGTATATAATGTTTTTTTCTAGATGTATTCATATAGTGAAACTTGGAGGATGTTGTGTAGACATATCAAGGTATGTGTGGTGAAAATTTCAGCTTCTGGGTCTTTGTATTTTTGGATATACACTCTGTGGAAGATAGGGTTTTTGACTAGTTATGAAGTTAGTCTCAAATAGGTGTTCTGAGAAAAATAGTCATAACTTCTTCATAGACGATCCAAATTTTGTGAGACCAATTGCATTAAAAAGAGTACAGTCTATAATATTTTTTTTGTGGGTTTCATAACTAGATATCAAATATTCAATGTGTGTCATGTTGTACAAGTTCAATCTCGAGAATAGGATAGAATTCAACAAGGTCTGCCATTTTCTCTATAATTCCTTTTCATGGACGATTCAAGGAGTGAAACTTGGAGGAATTTCAGAGAATATATTGAAGAATATTTGTTACAAGTTCCATACTTTCATTATTTATAGGTACATAGCTATGCTTGTTGAAAGTTAGGGTTTGTGACTAATCCAAAAATTAGTCCTATGAGAGTGAGGTAAAGTTTGATGAAGATGTTATTCTCTTTTTGCTGAAGTTGAGGAAGACCTACAGGTATGTGATCACATACACCATTTTGCTACATGACTAAAGGTATGATTTCTATGTGTTCTATGGTGATGGTTTGGAACATGATTAAGGCATACTTTTGGAATATGGTTTGAGGAGCATCTTAGATATTGGGCACGTGCTTTTAGATGTAATTTGGTATATGTTTACATATTTAAGGCATATATTGTACATGGTTGATGGATGTAATGGAAATATTTTTGGTACATGGTTGATGGATGTTATGGTACATGTTTGAGGCATATCTTGGCGCATGGTTTATGGATATGGCACATGCATGTTACATGGATGATATGGTACATGCTTGTTACATGGATGATATGGCACACATGTCTTAGCATATGGTTTGATGTACATATTGGTGATGGTATTGGTGTATGATTTATGAGAGTGAATCTAGTTTTAGTTGATGATGATTTTTATGATGAGATAACGGTATCAGTGACATATATAGTGACATTGATAGTGATAGATATAATGATAGTTATAGTGACACTAGTAAATTTGGATCATTTCGTGATGGTTATTTTGACGCACATGCGACTTTCTGTCGTGGAGATGGAGACGAATCTTGGACCCCCAAAATTTCATATCATGTGTCATGTAATTGTGATGATCTAAATATATTGTTTCCTAAGACACCACCTAAGGATGTCATATCATCATCGTCGCAAGGGAGACGACCTTCTTAGGTTGTCACATGTGAGACAAATTAAAGTTAACATTGTAGGATAGACGACAACTTTAGGTCATCACATGTGAGATGACCTAAAGAGTTCATTGCATGAAATATGACCTACATATGTTGTTGCATGAAAGATGACCTAAATAGGTTGTCGCACAAAAGATGACTTAACGAGGTCATCACATGAAAGATGACCTAAATAGGTCATCACACAAAAGATGACCTTAGGTTGTTGCATGAGAGAAAAACTATCCAAAGAATCCGAGCGATGAAGTTTCAATACCATTGACAAACTATTAATGAAATCGACGAGAAAATCCGTCGCGAGCACTACGGATATAATTATTTAAAAAATATATATATTAAGATTAACAAAATATCTAATGCATACAAGGTAGAATTTCCTAAATAATTTGACAATTATTGATATTCAATATGAAGGATATCTAAGATTACAAAGAGACATAAGATTATGCACTAGGAAGACATGAAAGATGATTAATGCAACCATATTCCCAATAAGAAGAAAAAATAGTTTAAGGAAGTGATAGGTGAGAAGGTTTTCAAGACACATGGTACACCATATAAACTGTATTTAATAAAATGGAAGGACAAAATTATAGAGGAAATCACTTGATGGGAGGCAAGATAGATCCACCTTGCTCATGTTACACTCTGCTTCCTTGTGGATTGAACTTCAATACATACATTAATATTGACATTAAAGGAATCAACGTGAACCCACAGAAAATATGGTAAACTACTATTTCAAATTGATCACATATCTAACAAATACATAATCGATAAACTAATTGTTACTTGAGTAACCAACTTAATTCTTTCACCGTAGTTAATGTCTATTATTATTTATCGCTACCCCCTCTCAGTTATACATCCCTAAGGAATATGCTGCCATCTTAACACCCAATCATAATGCATAAAAATACAATATCCAAACATAGCATAAATGTTTTTAATTAGGGCCTATGTTGAACTTTAGGAAGGGATAAAAATCAAGCCCTGTAGGGTCATTTTAATCCACCAACGCCAAAACTATATGTCCCCCATAGAAACATAATTCTTTTTTACTTGCTACACATCATAACATATATGAAAATTTAGGGATGCATACGTCATAGAAGATACAACTTGAAACAAACTGAATATGAGAGTTGATATTATTGAAAACATATGTCCTATACTTCACATAGCCTATTAAGGATGTTCAAGTTTTATCACCACAAGAGCACCCATACTAGGACTTGAGGGAAACCGTAGTAGGGAAGACCCAATCAAATGCTAAATAAATAATTTTTACCAAAATTTATTTTAATATTAAAAATCCAAACATAGTCCAAACATTAGATTTTCCAAAAACTACATGCTTGTAATGCAAACTAATGCTTTTCTATGATTACTATATGTCCCTACAAGGACATAATAAATAACAATACTCCATTCAAGAAAATCACTGAAGTACTTTAAAAAGTGATGAAAATACATCAAATATGACCAAGTATATGCTTTTATTTCTTCCTCAAATGAAATAATCAGATTGCATTCATAGCATGACTAAAATATTTAAAACATTATGAAGAATGTTGGACTAGTTTTACCTAGCCTTGCCCCAAAGTTATCAAAAATTTACAAGTGAAAGACGAAATCAAAATATGAAGAAAAATGAGCAAGCTTTAGGTAAAAATTTACAAGTTTTACCTCGCCTTCCCTCAAAGTTTTCAAAACTTTATAAGTGAAATATGAAATAAAAATAAGGAGAAAAATGAGAAAGATTCTATTTCAAATGAGCATTGACCCTCCAATTTGACAATGACTATGAAAATATTAAAATATTAGAAACAACCAAATAGATTGAATCAGAATAAATAAAAAAATAAATAGCTTGTACACCTCTAACTTAGAGGAGGAAATATCTTTCCTGGATGATATTTAGACCTCTATGGGTTCTCATGCCATCATTCAATGATGTAAGATCCAAGAGAATATAAGTAGGTACAAATATGAGCTCAAATTTCCCCTGGAATAACTAGTCAAATCTTGGTAATACCTATGTTTTCCACATTTTCATCCCCCTTTTATCCCTTTATATGAAAATGAAGCAATTCATAGTTAAAAACTTCTTTTATATATTAAAGTAATAAACATTTAGTTTTTCATCCCCTTTTTATCCCTTTATAGGGAAATGAGATTGTCCATTGTTACAAACTGCTTTTGTAATTAAAACAAGAGTGACATAGCAACAATTTCCTTATTCCTTTTAACAATGAATGTTAAAAAATAAAGGAAGGTTGAGAGAGGCACTAAGATATATGTGGAAAATTTATTAGGACATATGTGGAAAATTGATTAGGATAGAAGAACAACTATTTATACTATGCTATTAGGAAACTATTAAGAGTTAAAATACATCTAATTTTGAGATAGTGAAGATCATGGCTCAAATTTCATGTTATTTAGATACCCATGTACTCATTGTTCTTTGGGAGGCTTGCATTAACAACTCATAAATATTTGATTCCCTAGTTCATCTACTCATAGAAATTCAATGATCTATAACACTCTCCAAATCATTGTCCCCCAAAAGGGGATGAATAGTAAAAACCCATTAGTATCCCATTAGTTCAACATTTCTATCACTCAAGGAAAGGAATTCCCTACCCATAGGGGTGTCAACTCACTAATATATAGATACCTTACCTTTCTCTTTGAGCTCCTCAAACATTGACTAATATCAATCAAGACTATCAAAGGTGCTAGCTATTGTTACTTAGGAGTTCAACATAGCTCTAGGTTATAGGTGCACATATGTATTTATTTCCATTTACAAGTTCTCCATTTATACCCCTAATATTAAACCAATCAAGGAGATTGGTGAGGCCATTTGAGATGAAATTTACGAAAATTACCTTTGCATCACATGTATTTTAGCTTCAATATTCTAATCACTTAGGCCCACAAGTTTTTATTGGTAAGGGGAATTTGATGCAAGAGCAGTGTTGATAGGAGAAAAGGTATTTGTGCATCTAGGCACAAAAGGATAGTATGTGAAAACATGTGTTAGATTTGACGTATGTGTGTAAGGTAGAAATGAGTGTTGGTTGTGGAGCCTAATTATCTTCCTGATTCAGAGGTCTTTTACTTTCATCTGTGTTTATACCCCATGAAGTATTTACACCCCAGAAGTATGTACACTCTTCCATGCGGGGGAGTGCAGAGGGGGGGTACCCCCTCTGAGGGGTCTGGAGGGGCTATCCAGTCAGCTGGGGGTCTGGGGGCAAGCGGGCCCCCAGCGGGGGTTCGGGAGCTTCGCCCCCGAAGGAAAAATTGCCTTGTAAATGTATATTGTAATTTCATTGTAAATCTGGATCGTTCATTATAAGGTCGCAGATCTAACGATAGAGATTATGTTAGGGTTTTTTTCCCTAGAAGGAAACCCTCTTTTATGAGGGAATTGTATTGCGGCTATGGTGGATGGCGAGTATTGTATTCTGTGAGAGGAGACTGTGAGATAAAGAAGAGGAAGTTACAACGGGTTTTGTTGTAGGTTGTATCCCTTCATTTGCTGAATAATAATAAAGGAAGGACCTGGAAATTTCTATGGTGGAAGTAGCCCACACTGGGTGAACCACGTAAATCTGTGTCTCTCTTGTATTGTGTATATTTTGTGTTTTGTTTCAACATTTGTTTTATTTTATTTCTCTGCGGTCCTATTTTTCTAACAATGAGGAGGATCCAAACAAGATATGTAGGGGTAAGTCAACACAAATGAAGGTTGGGAAAGGCATAACTAAGAATGGTGCACAATAAATAGGTTCAAGGGTAGGATGCATAGAAGAAGGTTTGGCACATGAAGGTGTGCAATGTAGTTGAAGGGATTCATGAGGAATACCAATAGTAATTTATAAAACCATCAAGAAGGAATATTTCACAACCTACATATGGATGTGTTAGTTATATGTTAGTGGTGGATACATATATAAAGGTGCATAGCTTGAAGGATATTATGTTGGATAGCATCATTAATGAGGAGACTCATACAACATGAGAGAACATGAGTAAGAAGAGAGATTAAAAGAAGAAGAGGAACATTGGTGAAAAGAAGGTTGAAGGTTAAGTTACATGGATTGATATATGTGATAGTTGTAGAGGCTAAAATTTCAAGTAAGGCACTAAGGTGCAAAGTCATTTTATATGTAAATATGCTTTATTAATGAGAATGAGTGGACTAGTTTTGTAATTCCCTCTCTATCAATGATATTCATGACTATTTCTTTTCCACTTTTATACACTATATATTTATTATATTGTTGTTTGTTGTATAACATACATGGTTTCGCAGAGCGCTTGGGATTGCCTCACATAGTGAGATAAGGAAGGGACCCATTTGGCATTCCTTGCATCATCGAGTGTTATTAGAAACAATAAGGAAATGAAATAGGGTATACCTACACTCATGTACAAATGACTTTTTTCTCACATCGTTATACTCTCCAAGATATTTATGCAACTCTTCCCCTAAGAAATTTTCTCTTATGATATCTCCAAGATATTTATGAAACTCTTCCCCTAAGTAATTGGATCCTATTATATCACTTGGTTAGTATAGATGTCATACATGAATGTTTTTCTTAAATATAGGAGGCATGCAAAAAGGTCCTAAACTCATGTGGGTTGAAGTAGATTTGGTTTAATTTCATGGAGACTTGCTTTGGATTAGAATTCTCTATTTGAGGTTCCTTGCACTTGTTTTCCTTCAAGTTGAAGTGATCTTGTCTCTTTAAAATTGAGTGAAATTCATCCAAATCACGTTGTTGCTTGCTTCTACATAAAACAACATGCTTAGGGCTCATTATTGTTTTGTTTGTGGCATGCATTTTAATAGAAACTTTAATTAGTCTAGATGTTATTATTGCCCCAAGTTTATATGTGTGGAAAAAAAAATTGCCTAGTATCTTCTTGATTGTCTTTAATACATTATAAATATTGATTTTATATGAAAACACTTGGTTGTTCTTACATTTCTTTTACATTGAAAATATCAAGCAACAACACCATTTACTAAAACTCAATAAAAAAATATAACGCGATAGATGGAATTATGAATAACCATTAAAGAAACAACACCATTTACTCCATAAGAATCACAATCTACCATTAAACTAACAACATATATGGATTTATGAATAGCCATTAAAACAACAAAAGATAAGGAAAATATGAGAGATAACCAAAATAAATAAATAAAAATCCAAAAACAAAATCATATACTAAATTAAAAAAATGTTAAGATAGATATAAAAAACCTCTTATCCCTATGTATCTTAACACCCTTCATATTTATATTCAGAAGTATAGACATTGAAAGATGACTTTATTTATATGTAACAAATATTAATGATAATCAAAGAATCTGTAACTAATCTGATCAAAGTAACTAAATTTTGAGAAAGAAAACATGATGAGCTTACCTGAGGTCCTATGTTTGAAGTAGATCCACATCTTGAAGTTCTTTCACTTATTCTTGATTGCTTCTTTGGAAACCTACAAAAAATTGTGCACACAAGACTACAATAAAACTTAGTTATACTGATAACTAACTAATCAACTTGATCAAATGTAGAAATATTCATTGCGATTAGTATTATAAACATGTAAGCATTCAACAATGATGAATCACATATCACAGACGCTATATATCGAAGGAATGTGCATCTCAGATGTGACGGCCTGAATAATCTCCTCTTGGTTTTGATAATAATTTACTGGATCCATCTGATCTTGGAGAAAACCTCCCTCGATCTGAAGGAGAAACAACGAAGTCAACATTGCCTATGGTGTTGCTCCATTGGATATAGAGAGGTTTTATCCAAGAATAAACAACTCGAATAATTTTTTCTCTACTGAACAGGGCCAACCACGTGAAGGTGTAAACTCCTATGGCCCCTCCTCCCCCCCACATCACTCTCAATTCCCCAATACCTAATCTATATTCTAATAAAAAATGTGCATTAAAAATATTCAAAATTGATAAAAAGTGATTGTAAAGCTATAAATGAGGTTTATCATTCAAAGGTATATGTCATAAAAAGGAGTTTTCATAAATGAGATTTATCATCCAAAATATGTTCCAAATATACTAGCTATATAATATATGTTGGGCCCAAGATATGATCACTTTTATGACATTTATTATACACTTTTGCCGCATGTACATATGTGTTTTTCATCTTTTGAAGAATCTTTTTGAAGAATTTTATGTTAAAAAGGTATGATCAACATAAGGTACATATGATTTATGTTTAATG
Source organism: Picea mariana (assembly GCA_032191745.1). Classification (NCBI taxonomy): domain Eukaryota; kingdom Viridiplantae; phylum Streptophyta; class Pinopsida; order Pinales; family Pinaceae; genus Picea; species Picea mariana. The sequence continues at coordinate 291,653 of JASDQU010105134.1, forward strand.
ATTGTATCGAGTATAATTCATCATGTTTTTACACTTCCAAGGATACGATTCACGTTTTTGATGTTATAGGGCGAAAATGCACTATGTTTTTGCTTCCAACACTCAGTCTGGCACTCCTTCCAACACTCATTCTAGTACTCGATCCGACAGTCTGTCCAACACTACGTATTGCACAAAAATGGAGGGCGACTTGGCGGTTATGGTATTGGCGGCCAATGATGGGCGAATCGGGAACGTGGGTTTTGTTCATGCTTGCCCCCTCCAGCTATTGAGCTCCCTACAACTCAGTTTTAGTTATTCAAGAGGGTGATTATTGGCTCACTCTGTTTTATCAGTTAGGGCATCATTTAATGCAAATTGTCGAATTTAGAAGTGGTTGGACCCTCTTGTGGTCGACCACTTGGTATGTAAACATTATAAATACCACTGAGGTGGTTAGACATAAGTTAAGTAGCAGAAGCATCAATGTGATAGATAGAAATACATTTTTACTCTGTTTTTCCATTTTACATTGCCAGATTATACAAGAACTGTGTTTTTGAGTTTTCTGGTGAATTCATCTTGCTGAGTGCGTGGTGTGATTTTAGAAAGTGACCATGACTTGTTGGGGGGGCCACCAGTAGTCTGGTAACTGTCTTTGTGTTTGTTTATGCATTTCATAGTTTAGTTGTTCTCTTTATTTTCCTGTACATGCATTTTTATTATGTTAATTAGTTTGTTGTTATAATTTAATTGCTTTGACTCTCTTTTGCAGGTTAGTATGATGAATTCTATTAGCATGCATTAATCTTGTAGTTAGGAACAGATCTGCAGATCCCTAGACTAAACTCATGTGTAGTTAGATATTAGATTATGTCTTTATTTATGATTTTAGAATCAAGTTTAAAACATAGTTTTAATTAGAATAGAACAAAGTTTTTATTTGAGCTTTCTTCAACAAGGATTTGATGGATGGATAGGATCAATTTCAGCTTTTAATCATAGCTTGCTTATTTCATTTTTATGTAGAATTGGCTTAACTAGTTGTTGATTAATGTAGTTGTTAGTTTACTTTTTAATGTCATGTTTTAATTTTTGTTTTTAAGAATTTTCTTATTGTAGTTTGAACTTTGAATTG
>JASDQU010105135.1:6138-28013 GCA_032191745.1 Picea mariana
ACGGGATATAGACACCCTCATTGTGTATTGTATCATTATCAGGGGAGAAGGAAGAGCAGGAGCATGCAGAGAGCTGTGTAAGAACACCCATGTACAGATATTTGGATTAATAGAAAGAGGTGGATTCAAATTCATGGTTTGTGTTTGTTCTCTGTGTATTGATGTTGAAGGATATGCTCATGAATGTTTGCTTCCTCTTATGAATTTGCTTTGATATGCTGTGTATATGATTTCATGTTCTAAGTTGAAGTCGGAAAGGAACAGGGAATGAGTTTCAATTGTTTCTCTATCTGAGCAAGAATTCCTGCAAGGAGTGCAGTCAAAGTGTCTGCAAGGAGTGCATTGACAGAAGGTTCAGATAGGTATCATTTGTTCTCATTTCCATGGAAGTGTATTCGGGCACAGTAGTTGTGCTAAGAATGCGCAGGCCAAGTGAAGTTCAGGGTTGCGAACCTGAGCAAGATTTAAAAGACTACTGTTGCAAGAGTGCGTAGGGTCAGAGAAACTCGACACTTAGACGTGTTTGGAGGTTGCGGCAAGGAGTGCGTGCAAAGATCCTCTTTAAGGCTCAAAGTCATGAGAAGCTCAGGAGGAGTAAGGCTTTTGAAAACATTGAGGAGCATCGAAAGTTTTTAGCACAAGCGGATAAGTCCAGGAAATATTCCTTGGTTTTCTTCGTAGAAATCATCAAAGGGAAGAGACCGACGGTTAGAAATTTGTGGGGAGGATTAGCGAAATCCTGCCAGTCGTCAGATTTTCCAGAGGAGTGAGGAGGTTACGGTTGCATTTAGAGTCCAATATTAGGAGATTGTGGACTGTAGGATCTTCACATAGAATACCCGTCAGCCGTTGGATTGATCAGAAGTTGCACAAAGTTTAATCTTCGTGAACAGGAGGAGGAAAGTTCTGACGAGAGGGTAGCCATCAGAATTTCAGCATTCATGAAATTGGGAATCATGAGGACGAGTGATCAGGAATTTCTAGAGTGAGAATCTCGGAATCAATCTAAGTCGTCCATGTTGAGGAGACAGGTGGTAATCATCGAGAGCTCATCGACATTTTGGTGATCGGGGTTTTAAGTTGACAAAGAACTTGTGTCATCAGGGCATCGAAAGTCTTGAAATCCCGAGGTTGAATCAGGACCGCCCATCTCGAGGGGACACATGGAAAATATCTAAGGTCTTGGGAAAGTCCCGAAGGGGAAGACTCCATCGTAGTTTCGGGATTCAACAAATTAGAGGTTCTATGAGCAAGAGAGCGGGAAAATCCCTGTTGGAAACTCGAGGGTCAAACTAAACCGTCCATCCACTTGGGACGAGTGTTAGAGATTTGAAGAAATTTGGGGATTGGCATTTCGTGAGTCTTGGGGACAAGGAGGACTTGCATTTCGAAATTGCGAATTCTGATTCTCCAAAAGGAGGAGAGCTCCGTGTGGGACCCTGCTGACGTCATCTCAGCATAACGAGACATCGAGGATTTACACGGTGAAAACCTTGAAGCGGCGAGAAGCGTCCATCCTAGAGGACGTGTGGTGACAATCTCTATAGTCGGGAAATTTCTCAAAAGGAAAGGTTATCAATCGAGAAATTGGGGATTCCATGGACAAGAGATTTAGTGCATTTCGACATTCGAAACCCTGAACCCCGATAGAAGGTATGACTGCGGGCATATAAAGGCAGGTCACATGACTAGGTGCATAGTCAGGAGGGGCTAAAACACAAAGGGAGCATATTGGGAAAGCGGAGATTGGGAAATCGGGAACCAAAGGGTCATGACGTCGGGAGTTTGAAAACCCCAAAACCCGATTTTCTATTTTTCTGTCGAGAAGAGGATAGTGACTGGCCTAGAGACTGTGAGGAGCTGAAAAGACCTGTGGGTCAATTTCAAAGGAGATTCCAGTGGAGAATCGAAGGAGCCACTCTGGCTCGAGGGTGAAATTAGAACGATCCTTAAGACCGGGAGGTCAGTGCAGGGGCCTTTGCTGAGGAAGAGGGTGCGGCCTGCATCAACACAAAACAGACATAGAGATGTAATTGGTGGATCAAATGAACATGGACTGACACAGATATTGAAACAAGATATTTGTGATGGCCGACTCTCAAGGCTGATACTTCCCTTGAACATTGAGGCACAACAGTAGAAACATGACATGGACCAAAACATGATGATGCAGTGGACACTGTGACTTTCGTCAGGTGACCCAAAGGAGTAAGGAAACTCAAAGGATTGGTTTAGTGTAGAGGTTCAGCAAATTGAAATGCATGCAAAGATAAAATTTCATGTTCAAGGGTCACTGTAAGGTTGCTAGTAAAGTTATCAAAAACTGCTTGGCTTGCTTCCTTCAATTTTTTCCCCCATCCAGATAGACGAGTACCTTTTTTGGTTTAACGAGCTTGAGGAGGGTAACACTTGCTCGATACAACTCACCTTCAGTAATTCCCTCTTCCTTTGTTTAACGAACTATAAAAAGTAAGGGTTCGGTCCTATATGGGCCCTTCAATGTGTAATTGTTTAACGAGTCCATGGAAGGTAAACTCGGTGGTTTTTCATATTTAGAGAGTCTGAAAACAACTTAAAGACAACTCCAATGTGGTCCTTTTTCGTAATGTTAGTCTTGTGAGGCCGAAAAAGAGATAAATTATCACTCGAAAGACACCATTTCAAACCTTTTAATGAGTGGGAAAGAAAGAAAGATCACTCAACAATCTTTTCATGTTTAGAGAGTCTGAAAAGAGCTTAAATATGACTCCAGGTGGTTCCTTTTTCGTATAACCTTTATGAGTCCGAAAAAGTGATAAAAGTCTACTCGGTTACATTCTCATGTTTTTTACGAGCACGAGAAAGAAAAAAGACTAAGATCGATATGCCCCCAACTGAAAGCTAGTGGCTTAACTCCAAAATGATCATCAAAAGATGGATACATTCCCCCCAAGCTTCAATTCATTCACTAACTTTGAGATTGTCACCAATTTTTGCACTAGATGGAGAAAAATGATACAGGTGGATGAAATGAAAGTTCAAAAATGGGACCTAACAAAAGACTAGACTCGACATCTACGAGATATGGCGAAAGACTCGTCTTGATAGGAGAGGTGACTATTTCATTTTTTAATGAGCTTGACACAGGGAAAGAACTATGCTTAGGGTTCCGGGTTCAGTCCCCAGATATATGTTTCATTTTTTTACCAATCTTGGTACAGAGAGGAAAACTATGCTCATAGCCTTTGTTTCATTTTTTAACGAGATTTCCACAGAGAAGCGAAATTATGCTAGTAACCTCTGTTTCATTTTTTAACAAGCTTGCCACAGAGAAGATAAACTATGCTCATAACCTTAGTTTCATTTTTTTAACTATCTTGCCACAAAGAAGAGAAACTATGCTTGTGGCTTCTATTTCATTTTTTAACGAGCTTTCCACAGAAATGAGAAACTATGCTTGTAACCTCTTCTTGATCATGGCTTCCAAGAGGATAATTCTCTGGAAGGAAAACATGTGAAGGGACAAAACTTGATCATGGCTTCCAAGAAATCTCCACTGGATGGAAGATGCATGATCTAGAAGGAACACATGTCGAAGGTCTCGTGAGGGGTAAGGAGATCCAGCTCTAATAGCCCTACCAAAGAGATCACCATGTCAACTACCAAATCCAAATCATCGGAAGTTGAATTCATGGGAGACAATGTGACATAATTGACCTGTGACAGAGGTAATACCGACTGCATATAAGAACCAGTTAGGGAGGTTATCGGGTTGATGGTCAGGTCAGGGCCAATAAATGAAAGTTGATCAATAGTCACCATTCTTCCATCGTGCGAGAAAGAAATCACACAAAAGAGAGTGTACACAATATCGTTCATGGCATAGATATAATCTCGCCCAAGGAGTAAATCGAAATCCAAGGGGTCCTAGACTACCATAACATCAATAAAGACAGTTTTCCCTCCCAAAGTTATGGGAAACTAAGGAAGAATCGCTAAAGGGTGATTGGTTCTTCTATTAAAAGTGAACAGAGTCTGGGTAACCTGCACAATCTTAGGATAACCCAAAGATTTCCAAGCAATAGAGGACAAAATACTAACCGATGAACCTTCATCTATCAGCGTATGAGGAACGTCCCGACCACAAACCTAAACTGGAATCTTAAAGGAAATGTGAGAGGGGAGACGAGGTTTATTTAGCCCACCCCAATAAAAAATGATGGCCTCATTACTTGGAGGGTTTTTCGTAGGAGAAGGAGGAATGACCCCTGACACAGTAGATCCTGTATCAACGAGAAAAAACGTGGGAAGAATCGGGTTTACTCTCTAGCAGGAGAGCAGGATCGATTGATGATGATATCGGATCAACCATATTGGCACTCTTCATAGGAAGAGAGGGATTGAACAATGATCTAACCAGAGCAACCACTTTGGCACTCTTGGGATGAAGGGTGGGACTGACCGATGAAGGGACTGGATGAGTCACTTTAGCACTCATCAGAGGAGGAGTGGGATTAACCGATGAAGGGACTGGATCAATCACTTTAACACTCATCAGAGGAGGAGTGGGATTGAATGATGGCGGAGTTGGGTCGACCACTTTATCAACTGGTTCAATGAAGGACACAACCAGATTGACAACTTTGGTTTCACTCTTTTGATGAAGAGTGGGGTTGATCGATGACAGAACTAGATCAACTACTTGGGTTTATGGTTCAATAGAGGAGGAAACTAGATTGACCTTCTAATCAACCAGACTAACTGAGGATGGAACCAGATTGATGATTTTGACACTCTTCGGATGAAGGGTGGGACTGACTGAGGAAGGAATTGGATTAGTCACTTTGGGTTCACTCTGTAGATGAAGAGTGGGGTTGACTGATGAAGTAACCGGAGCAACCAATTTGACACTTCTCAAAGGAGGATTGGGATCGACCGATGGTGGAGTCGAGTCGACCACTTTGACACTCTTTGGATGAAGGGTGTGACTGACCAATGATGGGACTGGATCAGTCACTTCGGTTTCACTTTCTAGATGAAAAGTGGGGCTGATCGATGACATAAATGGATTATCTACTTTGGTGAGTGGTTCAACCGAGGATGAAACTAGATTGACCACCAGATAAACCAGATTGACTAGAGATAGAATCAGATTGACCATTCCATCAACTAATGATGGGTTGGGGGAAAGCCTACGATAACTAGTTGGAAGTTGAAGCTTTTCCAAAAGAGAAGAAGCCTCATCCATACGAGGAAAAAGGTGAGAATAATGATCACCTTTGCATAAAATGCAAGGGAATTTGACAGTTGTCTTCTTCTTACCAACCTTAATGTCACTAGTTGACTAGGTATCACCGACATGACTAGCAGGGGCCGATGATGTGGAAGAACACGTTTCTAAGACCTTTGGAATACCAGGGAAACCCCTCTAAAAATGGTCACCCTTCCAAAGACTGCAAGGGTATTTGGATTTTAGATTCTTCATTTTAACCTTATCTACCTTATCAACACTCCCAGTACTATTAACAGTAGTTGGTTTCTTAGATCCAACATTTGATGTAGTTGGAGGCTTGGTCCCTTTCTGGTTCTTCTTCTTCTCTTTCCATTTCTTTTTCTTCTTATCAATATGGCTACTCGCTTTAGAGATTTCACCAGGCGAAGAAGGAGAAATAGAAGGAGACCTGACAGGCAAAGAAGGAGAAAGGTCGACATGAGGTTGATGTGTGGGCGGTGTGCTACATCTGAATAACTTGCATTCGAGATCACCGGATTGGAAAACAACCATACTGGTAACCCAATTGTGAGACCTGGAAGGCTCAAAGTATTGATGTAAGGAGGACCAATGTTTCCATAAGAAGGAAAAACAAAGGGTTCCCCTGGAAAAGGGGTTCCTTCATTGGTCATCCCAGGAACTGGTGCCATAAAAATAAAGCTCCAACCTAGATTCTTCTAGGGAGAACAAACAACACAAGCTAAAACTCTAGTAAGAAAACAAGCAAACAAAACCTTCTCACAATGAGCACACTAATTGGTGATGAAATCCAATGTCACAGGAACAAAGTAAGAAGGGGCTGAGATAGAGTGGGTGGAAAGTTACGTTGATGACCTGCTTAACAGACTTACACCCTAGTGCAAGCTGCCACACATAATCATGGGTATACCCTCCAAGGAGCCCTAGTGAGTCTGGCCAACGTCAATTCCAGGTACAGTGAAGACTTGCCTCTCCACAGTCACCTTATGTAAATACCCTAAAGAGATAGGCCACTAAGGTTACCAACTACAACAGTGATGCCTGGGGAAACAATCGACAGTCTGATCCATGGGCAAGGGTAGGGTATCTAGCCCGAAATCAACTTGAAAGGATTCCACTCATCATTGTGGGTATATATTCAATCGACCCCCATAATACGCACAATCTCTACAGCAAGACCAACAAAGAAGAGTGAGTAACCCTGCCAGTCTTAATGGGACCTCATGATTGACCCTTGTTTGAGAAGGGATTCCCGGGACAAAATGTAGCAATTGGATTTCACCACTCCCGAACACAAGATCCTATGTTAGTTTGCATCTTTGGAAAGTTATCTTTCACACCTACTCCAAATCCCTACAAATAATCTAATGTAGGTTTGCTACCAGAAAATGTAAAAATGTCTAATCGATTTTTATTTTAGTGCTTGACTTTTAAGGCTATTATTACTCAAAAAGAAAATGGCATAGACAATATGGTGTTTCGAACGACTCGAAAGTTAGGAAAAGAGAGGAATATGCAATATTTTCATTTCGATGAAAACTATGCTACGAGAAGGAGAAAACATTCATCATTTCAAATGCGCAATGTCCCAAAATGTCAAAAAAAATGCAATTCCACTACTTTAAATGCAAACATTGAAGGAAGACAATAAAATGTGAAGAAGAATCCAAGAAAAGATAGGGAGAATAGAGAAATCACTCAAAACTTAATTGCTTGGGAATATGACCTCAAAGATCAAATGGAATGGTGAATAGACCTTTGAATTTCCTCACAAAAGCTTTCACTCAATCGGATAAATGAGAAAAAAACAATAAGTTGACTCTAAATCAACAAAGACAAAGAGTGATTTCTAGGTAAGGAGGAAAAATGTCAAAATTCAAAACAAAAGGTGATCAATTCTTAGAAAGAAGAGTGTCGAAGGCCAAATCAAGGATGTACTGAGATGATAAAACTTTGAGCAAGTGCAAAAAGAAAAAAATGAACCTTAGAGAATGAAACCCTAGAATATTTTTCACAGAAAAGGGGCAACGCTCTGGTGTAAAGGGCACCAGAGCGTTCCAACGCTCTTTGTAAGACCAACAAGGAGTGTCAGTGCTCTGGTAGCAAAGGAAGGGGAGCGCTAGGCTCTTAAAGTTTAGAAAAATTCCCAGAAAATAAAAAATTCAACCAAAATCAGACAATCAAAGTGGATATGATGAAATAAAGGGCCAATCAATAGATCTAAGAATCAAAGACACGGTATGGAGAAGGTCAAAGAATGAGAAAAGGCCAAAACAAGAACTAGGAAAGGAATCAAAAATCCAAGCTCCTCCCCGGTGGAGTCGCCAATTTCTGGGATACCCTATTGTTCACAACTCGACGACCTAAGAAGGAGGGCATGGAAACATTCATTAATAAAAACTTGTTTTTAGTACCCGTGATGGGAAATATTTCCCTTGATCCATGACCCCAATTCCTCTTTGCAGCTATTGTGTGACAAGACCAAGGTCAAGCCCATACGATTAAGGAATTGTCATCCACTGCTAGGAGAGAAATCCTTGCCTTTCATCTTATGCCTGCTACCCACCTACTTATAGTTATTCGCCTACTCATGAATCAGTAGAAGAGCATATGTGTGTATTGTATGTATTATTATATATGAAGTTCCGAAGGGGGTAGTGGTTTTTAATATGCGTCAGATCTACAACCTTGAGTGTGAAGTTAAATTCATTATAAAAGCAACAACACATGTATTGAAATTCGAACTTTCAATTACTAATGAGAAAAAGATATTAGTTGATAGAAACAATGGCCTGCCTTTATAATAATAAACATAAAAAATTCCAGTAGAAAAATATAGAATGAATGCAGGGAAATACAATCACAGAAGAATAATATTACATATGCATAATATATATTTCGTTCCTCTACAACAAAGAGAAAACCTAGATAACCACATTGCATGTTGCACGGTTGAAGGAATTATCATTTCCATGCCTATAATTCATATAAACATTGACATAGATATGATCACTCTTCACCCTCAAATTGAAATTCTAGGACTTGAGGAACAAAAACTTGAAACGAACTTTGCTATGCAATCTCAGAATCATCTCCAATGCTCCCTGAGACGAATTTTTCTTGTCTTTTTTGGATATTATATTCTCATGCCCGATCAAAATAGGGTGTAGGAAGGTAGTTTTCTTGCGATGTTGATAGAAGGGAGGAATATATGAACTTCCAATACTCTGATCTTCATAATAAACGTTCCAATCCATCTTATGATAATATATTCCGATTTTTCCATTTGGGTTTCTCATTGTAACGTTGAACTCCATCCTGGAATTTGGGATTTTTTTTGTAATGTTCAGCTGTGAGGGGGAGGGTCATTTATTCATAACGTAATGGATACAAGTAGATTTGTGACTGTATCATTATACCTTCTCTCTGTTCAGGTTGGCTAGAAGGGCCCTCAACCCAAGTAAGGACTTGCCCATCCAATCGAAAACAAAGATGTTTTTTTTTTTTGTTCTCTCTGTTTTTCTGTTAGGTATTTAGGAGTAGAGATTGTCCTGATCTACTACATCCTAGCCGAGTTAAAACTTAGGGTGAATCTTTTCAAAAATCCAAGTTGGACAGAATGAACAATGTGCTTGTAAACCCACATTAATGGCCTCCATAATTCATTCTCTTATGTTTTAAATGTGAAAAAAATAAGAGATAGCTACAAGGAACAAGGTTTCTTTTTGCAAGGCCTTGAGCCAAGTATGGCTTTTTGTCTACTTGACTTCCTCCTTTCTGGATGCTTGACTTCCTCCACTAGCATCAGCTTGTATGGTTTTTCTAGATGCTTGAATTCTTCCACTAGCATTAGCTTGTATGTCTTTGTGGCTGCATGACTTCCTCAACTAGGATGCTTGCGAGTTCCTTCTCATCTCAGATTGATGACATTCTTGTATAGCTTAAGGAAAAACATTATGAAATGGAAAAACATATAAAATTGGACACTCCTATCTAAGGGCATGTGTCTGCATGCATGGAAGGAAAATGTAGGAGGAATACGACATGATTCACATGGAAAATGTAGAACATGTATCTACATGCATGGAAGGAAAATGCAAGAGGAAGAGGATATGATGCACATGGAAAATGTACGAAAATATCAGGTGGTGGAAACGATGGCCTAGAAGGAGGTGTCTGAAGGTGGTCGTAACTGTCAGATTAGAAATACCTCACATTAAGCCCTGACATTGAAATTTGGGCCTTGACATTGAAATTTGGGTGGAACGAGAAAGCAAAGGGATAACAAAGTTAGAACTTAGGTTAAAAAGAGTGACAAAATTGCATATTGGAAAATCATCTTAGAAATTTAGGATAGTGATGGAAAATAATTCATTGGGAGGAGTGAAGTGCTTCAAATATTAGAACCAATAGGATTGCATATAATTATCTTTTATTAAAATATTTAATAAAAAAAATAACAAACCATGGTATAAAGTTAGAAATATAATGTATGTATTAAAAGTCAACATGAACTAATAGTCATTCAATGCCTTATCGAATGCTAGAGTCCCCTATTGCCTTTGACAGGGACTAATAAATATTGTTGCATATTTTTTCCTTTAAACAAACATTATAATTAAATGTAGGGGTTATGACATATATTTTCAATATGCTACAACTGTAATAATCTCTGTATATATTAATCCTTAACAAAAATACGTTAATGTAAGTGTGTTACATAAGTGTGTTTTTATTTTTAAAATAGGTTAGAATTGCGACAATATTAGTATATCTTAATTTTTAATTTTAAATACTGTAAAAGAAATTAATATAAATAATGTTAAATCGAGTAGGTTGTATTTCTATAATAAAATAAAATTACAACATTATTTATAAGTTATGCTCTTTAAATTTATAACAATATTTATATGTTATGTTTTTTTATTCAAAGAAAGGGAGTTTTTAACCTATGAAATAAGAGTCTTGGCATATTATGAAAGTAAACAATATGCACCTTGGAACATAACATTTGATGTTGTATATGTTGGGATATGTATCCTTTGATTTAAAGTATCATTGAACCACATGATATGTATCCTAACATATACAACATTGAATGCTTTGATGTAAGGTGCATATTGATAGCCATTCATGAAGATCAATTACAATGTCATTATATCAAGAAGAGTTATAAAATATAAATTAATTTAGTTTAGAGTAACATAATGTTATTTAAAATTGAGCTTTTGCTATCATATAAATTATTTAAATATTTTTTCTATCATATAATTGATTTATAATTTATTATTGTTGAAAAAATACTAGTGATCTTGAACAAATGTACAAAGTGAGCAAGTATGCAGGTTTTCACAGTTCCTCATAATGTTGATGTAGATTTACTAAACTATGTGTGGAGTTTATGAAATTTCCAGCGTTTCGAGTGGATGCTCCACCCATCATCGAGGACTATTGAAGTAATGATGTTTGAAAATACTGTTTAGGGAAGTTTGTAAAGGAAAATTAATAAGAAACGTAGGGGTACAATTTGGAGAGAGAATAATTATTAGTTGCTATGAATTAGTCGTTGTGAATTGAAAAAAACAATAATAATAATAATAATGTATAAAATGAAAATTAATTGTAATAATAATGTATAAAATGAAGATTAAGAGAAAATTAAAGGGAGGGATATGATTGAAAAGGGGGTGATAAGATGATTAAAAAGATATTTAAATGATTAATTAAAATTAATGGAGATGGGATTGACGTAGAATTGAATTCAACAATCAATAAATTAATTAAATGATTGAAAATAAGAGGGTTACGATTTGGAAAGTGGACAAATAATAGTCATTGTGAATTAAAAATAATAATAATGTATTAAAAAGAAAATTACAAAGGGGGGTGATAAGATGATTAAAATGACAGTTAAAGGATGAATTAAAAGTTATGGGGATGGGGTTAGCGTAGAAATGAATTCAACAATCATTAAATAAATTAAATGATTAAAAATAAGAGGGGGAAAAGGGGAGGGAATTTGAATTACAAAATTGAATAAACATGATAACATGGATAAGAGGCTAGGGGAGAGGGAAACAAGTGAGAAGATGGGGAATTTTAGAGGGGAAGGAAAACAAATTAAGTTTTCTAATGAAGAAAATGAATGATAGGTTTCCAAGATTGGTTGAGTTTATACCCATCATCATGGTTAAAATTGTTAGGATGTTTTTCAATTTTCATAGCTTTGTGAATGATGTGAGAAGAGTAATATGGTGATGAGAATAGGATTTTGGTTTGGTAAAAAATGATTAAATGTTTAGATTTGAAGGAGTGATCAACAATAGCTGATTTGGAGATTCAACTATGGGTTGTGTTAGATATTTTCTCTTTGAGACGTTCTTTGAAGGCTCTTCATGTTTGGCTAATGTAATATTTTCCACAGTAGTAGGGAATTTGGTAAAATATTGGGATATAAACTATTGTTGGAGGGTATTTAAGGAGTTGAAAACTGTTTTGATATTGTTTTTGGCGATAATTTTGGATATAATATCAGTAGTGCCTTGGATATACAAAAGAGAAATGAGAGTAAGGGGAGGGAAGAGAATTATGAGTTGTTTGATTTTGGTTTAAGGTTTGAGAGGAAGGGTTTGTTAATTTGAGATCTAGAGTAGCCATTGGACATAGAAAAAAAAATCCCACATAACCAAGGCCCTTATGTCATACATTGAAAAAATGGAAAAGGTGTTGTATCTGTTGAATTAAATGAAAAATTACCTACGACAAGTGCTTCTCATTGCCTAGGTTCCTAGGGGTGAGAAAGTGTCCAAATGTGGTCCCTAGTGAATTAATTTCATGCGAGGTAAAATTAAAAGTGACTTTATGAAAGTTAAGTGAAGTGGATGAATGAAGTGACATTTTATCACCTCCGTTGATCTATTCTATCCTCCACTGTTAGATTAGATAACCCTTAACCTTCCCTCGTGAGGTTGAATTAGGGAAAGGAGGGCACATTATTTTGGAATTATTGATGATACTTCAAGAGCGCTTGAGAGAAAGAGTTGGGCCATAGAGAAGGAGGGCATGTTGTTGCTAGGGGCATGTTTTCCAAGGAAAAAGTAATAGAAATAATTCCAAGGCAGATTCCAACATTAATGGAGGTCGTACAATTCATATTTCAGTGAGGTTCTACTATTTTTGTGGGCACATAAATTCAGGAAAGGTACACCATATTTTATGTAGTGGTTGGGCATGCATTCCAAGGTTGTTGTACAATATTTTTGGCACATCAATCGAGGCCTTCAATTCTGAAACTTATTCCTAGAAATTTTGTACAGCTTCATGAACAAAAATTGAGGATCTAGACCGTACACACAATACAAGAAATTATGGCATGAATTTCAAGGACTTTCTTGTGGTTTTGTGGAGGTTTCCTGGCTCAATTTTTGAGATAAGTCTTTAATTTTTTTCTATTGAAGATGACCAATGTAAATGACATTCTCTCTGAGCTCTGAAAATAATAAAATCCCCTCTCTCACTGGTTTTCCTCTTGTGGGTTTTTCCGAGGTCTAAGTTTGACCAAAACTCTATGTGTATTAAATTTTTGGGTGTGTTTATTTATGATTTATTGTTGTAACATACTTCATATGTTTTTGTTCATGAGAATTTAATTTTTTGCTTACTAATTTTCATCCTAAATTTGCAATGTGTGTTGGGCATTAAACTATGTGTCTCAGTGAGACTTGAAACCAGTTTGGGGTCTGAAATTTCTACATGGTATCAGAGGTTGAAGTGTGAAAAGTGAAGAAATATATCAGCCACATAGTGCATGGATTTTGCTGAGAAGAAGAGGAACTTCACTAGGAAGAAATTGGTGGGCTTGAGTTTCAATTGTGAGGGTCAATGGCCACTGGTTTGAGGGTTGAGGACAGGTTGGATGGAGCTGTTAAATTAATCTCATGGAAGGCAAGGATTGTGTTGCTTTGCAGGAGTGTGAGTTGTGGGATATTGTGGAGAACTCACAAAAAAATCCCGTGATGGTGCCTACAAATGCTACTCGTTTGGAAGCCTACACAAAAAAGAACATAAATTCCAAAAGAATTATCCTTGATTCCATTAAGGACCATGTGATTCTGCATGTGACCGAGAACTCCAATGCCTATGAGATGTGGGAATATTTAACTAAACTATATGAGAGTTCCAATGAAAATCTGAAAATATTATTGAGGGAGAAACTGAAGAGCATTAAAATGACCAAGAATGAAAGTATTTCCACCTATATTACCAATATTACTCATATGAGGGATGAAATTGGTGTTGTTGGGGAGGATTTTGCTGACATTGAACTTGTGAGGAATGCTTTGAATGGGGTAACCAAACAATGGGTTGTCTTATTTTAGGGCATTGTGGCAAGGGAAAATCTTCCCAAGTGGGACCATCTCTAGGATGACTTCATTCAGGAGGAAAATTGAAGAGGCTATGTGCATGGGATTTCATCTATGGGTAATGAAGAGGAGAATGTGGCACTTGTAGCTAAAGGCAAGAACAAGTACAATAAGGGTTCCAAAGAAGGGAACAAAAAGAAAGGTGAAGAGAATAAAGACATGAGCAAAGTCAAGTTCTTTTCTTGTCACAAGTTTGGGTAGTATGATGGACAATGTCCTAAAAATAAGAAGAAGTAGGTTGTAGCTTCAACTGATGTGGAGGATTTTACCCATAGGTTCGAGAAGGAGTATTCATTGTTGGCATGTCTTTGCTCTAGATCGTCATCTACCAATATTTGGTACATTGATAGCAGTCCCTCCCACCATATGAATGTGTTCATGAGTACTTCATTGATATTAGAGAGATTGGATATATTGAGGTGGTGCTTGGAGATTATTCAATAATCAAGGCAGTTAGTAGTGGGATAGTATCATTTCAGAGGGAGTCTCTACCTCTCATGTTGTTGAGGGATTCCCTATATGTTTCAAGCTTGAAGAAGAACTTGGTCTTAGTTTCCACTATTGAGGATAGGGGATATGAGGTATTGTTCTATGATGGGCATGTGCTCTTGTATCCTAAGGGATATAGTATCACTTCGACCAAAGTGATTGGTATCTGGCATGAGAAGTTGTACAAGCTTATGTTTCAGCCTGCTAGAGCATTGATGCATAGTACCAACCGTAGTGACCTTTGTGATTTATGGCATAGGAGGATGTCCCATTTGCACCAATGGCCTCTAAGGATCTTTAGAGACATTGTGAATGGAGTGCCATAGTTTAATATAGAGTACCAGGAGGTGTGCAAGGGGTGTTCTCTTAGAAAGTATGACAAGACTGCTTTTCCAGGTAGTGATAGTAGAGTAGCAGGTATTCTTGATTTGATTCATACTAATGTATGTGGCCCTATGTATTCTACCTCTTTGAGTGGATTTTTGTATTATGTCACTTTCATTGATGAATTCTCTCGGAAGTCTTGGATTTTATTCATGAAGACCAAAGGACAGGTCTTCTAGTAGTTCCAAGAGTTCAAATCTCTTGTTAAGAACCAAACTGGGAAGAAAATCAAAGTGTTGAGATATCATAATGGGGGTGAGTATACCTTTAATGAATTCAATTATTTTTGTTCTAGGGGGGAAATCAAGAGAGAAGTGACAGTTCCTTACAACCCGCAACAGAATGGGGTTTTTGATAGAAAGAACATGGCCATTGTTGGGGATGTGAGAGCCATGTTACATGATCAGGGCATACCATTGTTTCTTTGGGATGAGGCTTGCAAAAATACAGTTTATCTATAGAATCGGAATCCACACAGATTCTTGGGGGATAAGACTTCTGAGGAGGATTTATCTGGGAAGAATCCTGAGGTGGGGCACTTTAGGATCTTTGTGTGCATTACTTATTCACATGTCACTTCTTAGAAGAGTACAAATATATATCCCATGGTAGAGAAGGGAATCTATGCTGAGTATAGAGAGACATCAAAGGCTTTCTGCATATACATCCTCTCTTTGAGGAAGACAGTTGTGCGATGGGATGTGAGATTTGAGGAGGATAGATCCTTCTGTAGGTCACGAGATATGGAGTAGGGGGTAATTAGGCTCCTTAGACACAGGTGAGTTCTTCATAGAGCATAGTGACAAAAAGTTAAGGACAACCTACTTTAGGGACTACTGGTCCACAAGTGATAGGGTCACATATTATTGTTCCTCAGGTTATTGCTATAGAGTATTCAGGTGGTAGGATTGAGGCGAAGGAGTCCCCTCCACATTGCTCTACTTCAGAGAAGAGGAATCCCAAGTGGCTTCAATACACTTTGAAGGAAGCATAGAGTTCATTGGGGAATCCCATAAAAGTTTTGAGGGAGAGTAAACCTCCTGAGAGGTTTTGCAGTTATCTTACAATGGTCAGAAAAATCAAAGAGTATGAGTCTTTCACTTTTGAGTTGACAGCAGGTCGAAAAGTGTGGAAGGACTCCATGGTTGAAGAGTATAATTCCATCATGAATAATGATGTTTGTGAGATGGTTCCCAGACCTGAGGGGAATTTAGTGGTGACTTCCAAGTGGTTCTAGACCTGAGTTGGTTCTGAGACCTTAGCTCTAGTTTCTAGATATACCTAGATCACGACAGTGATATCCATTGCAGAAAAGATGGGTTGGAAGATCCATCAGATGGATGTGAATACCACATTTATGAATGGTCTCATAGAGGAGGAGGTGTACATTGATAAGGCACATGGATTTGAGGTGCATGGGATATATTCTCAAGTGTGAAAACTGAAGAAGGCATTGTATATTGGGATGCACCAAGCTCCTAGATCTTGGTATTTCAAGATAGATACATACATGCAGCAAATGTGTTTCAAGAAGAGTGAGGTGGATCCCAACCTATATTACATTGTGGTTGGAGAGGATGCTCTCATTCTTGTGCTATATGTGGATGATCTCTTCATTACAGGGGATGAGAGACTCATAGTTGGTTTCAAGGAGAGCCTTTCTTTAGAGTTCGAGATGAAATACATTGGTATGATACATTACTTATTGGGATTGGAGGTTTGGCAGGAGCCTAGACACATATTTCTGGGATAAAGAAGAATCTATGATGTTGACATTCTGAGGATATTATGGATGGAGGATTGTAGTCCCATGTCCACTCCTATGATAAACAACTGGAAGAAACTTCATTCTTCTGAGCCAGAGTTCGTTGATCCCATGTTGTATTGTTAGTTGATTGGTTCGTTGATGTATCTTCTCAACACTAGACCATATATTTGTTTTGTTGTCAACTCACTTAGTCAGTTCATGGTGGAGTGTTGGAGAGTACACTAGGTGGAAGTGAAACATGTGCTCAGGTACCTTAAGGGTACGATGGATTATGGATTGAAATATGAGAGATGAGATGGAGTTAGATTGAGTGGATACACTGATTCATATTAGGTAGGATGTGTCAATGACATGAAGAGTACCTCAAGTTGTTTCTTTGGATTGGGATCAACAACGGTGTCTTGGTTAATTCAGAAACAAAAGTCATTGGATTTGATTTGTGTAGAGGCTGAGTATATGGAAACCAATTAGGCTAGTTGTGATGCCATTTGGATTTGCAATTTGTTGGTTGGGATATTTGGTGTCCAGATGAGGCCCATGGTGATTTACTGTGACAATCAGAGTTGCCTTAAACTCTCTAAGAATCCATTTTTTCATGAAAGTTCTAAACATGTCAAGATTAGATATCACTTCATCAGAGATTATGTTTAGAGAGGGGAATTTGAGCTACAATATATATCTACAGATGAACATGTGGTGGACATCCTCACTAAAGCTTTGTGGAGAGGCAAGTTTGTACCTTTCAGAGATAAGATTGGGGTGGTGAGGAACACTTTCCTCGATAATAGGGAGTGTTGAATTAAATGAAAAAGCACCTAGGACAAGTGTTTCTCATCACCTAGATGCCGAGGGTGAGAAACTTTCCAAATGTGGTCTCTAGTGAATTAATTTCATGTGAGGTGAAATTAAAACTGACTTTATGAAATTTAAGTGAAGTGGGTGAATGAAGTGAAATTTCATGACCACCATTGATCTAGTTTATCATACACCGTTAGATTAGATGACCCTTCACCTTCCCTCATGAGGTCGAATTAGGGAAAGGACAGCGCATTCTTTTGGCATTCTTCATGACATTTGGAGAGCACTTGAGAAATATAGAGATTTGATCCATAGAGAAGGAGGTTGAGTTGCTGCTAGAGGCATGTTTACCAAGGAAAAAGTTTTAGCATGCAATCCAAGGAAAATTTCAACATTAATGGAGGTTGTACAATTCAGATTCAAGAGAGTTCGTACTACTATTTGTGGGCACATAAATTGAGGAAAGGTACAACAAATTTTCTATAGTGGTTGGGCATGCATTCCAAGGATAATGTAAAAAAATTTTGGCATAGAAATCGAGGGCTTCAATTTTGGCAAATATTCCCAGAAATTTTGTAAAACTTTAGGAACAAAAATTGAGGAGCTAGGCCGTACACATAGTACAGGAAACTCTAGAATGAATTTTGAGGAGTTTGGTTGTGGTTTTGTGGAGGTTTACTAGCTCAATTTTTGAGATAAGTATGTAATTTATTTATGATGAAAATGATTGTTGTAAATGACATTCTCTTTGAGCTCTGAAAATAACAAAATCCTCTCTCTCACTGGTTTTCCCCATGTGGGTTTTTCTAGGGTCTAAGTTTGACCAAAAATATCTGTGTATTAAATTTCTAGGTGTGTTTATTTCTAAGTTATTGTTTTAAGAGACTTCATGTGTTTATGTTCATGAGAATTTAATTTTTTTATTACTAATTTGTAGCCTAAATTTGCAATGTGGTTTGGGCATTAAACTATGTGTCTCAATGAGACTTGAAACTGGGTTGGGATCTGAAATTTCTACAGTATCATTATCTATTCCTAGGCATGAACATTGAGCAAAGAGAGATAGATAAAGAAAATATTTTCTTTAGGATTAGCGATATGCTATTGCTTGTGAGAATGCATAACATCCACAAGGAGAGGATGTCCAACATGCCCAAAATATTATAAAAAATATATTTTTTTTATGAGTGTTATGCACCAAACACCTAAATAGCATAAAAAGAGAAAGAGAAGTAACTCCATGCCTTGATAATGAGAGATAAGAATGAATGAGAATCATTTATGCAGGGGAAACCTCCTTTTATGATATAACAATTGTATAAGATGGCATTATCTATAAAACTAGGTCTACTTGGTATATATAAGAGATAAAGGGTACAAATACAATTAAAGGTTCTAATCGACCAATAAGGACAATACTAAGATAAAAATAGAAGTGCGATGACTCAATATCTAGTGCATAACATGTGCCTCAAATTCAAAAAAGTATTTCCCTCAAAACTTGATTAATTGTGGATATTTTTGCATGCGGAACTCATCTTCTGAGATTGCAACTTCTACTGGTATGTTCTTCCACTTGATGAGGTAGTCCATAATTACTCAATTTGGCAATTTATTGATCCATGTTTCAAGGATTGTTTCTTGTTCTAGTGTGATTTTCCCTTCTTCATTAATATTTTGATGCATATTGTATAATTATATTATTTTTCATCTATCGCGGTACTTTCTAAGTCAAAATTTTTGGAGGAATGAACTTGCAAAACCATTTTGGTGGCTAGTCCCAATTTGGAAATTTGGGGTGCAAAAAATTGTCTGAAATATTTGAGATCCCTTTTGAGGCATCAAACGACAATTTTTTATGGTCCAAACCATACTCTTGAGAAAGCATTTATATTCTATACATTGAGACCTTTGCAACAGTGTAAGAATCACCTCAATCGGAGTTCATATGCTAAATTTATGCCTCCCACAAGTTGACCTACCATATTGATCACCATGGTGCGAGTGGATACAACGTCATCCCCCATTACTTAAACATGTGGGGCTAGCCACATAATGGTTTTTCTAGGAAATTCTAGAATGTCCAAACCTAATCACTAATTGAGGTTTGAGGAAGTCAATACCCTAACCCTAGATGACTATTGGGCTATGTTAAATACTAGGCCCCTAGGACGAGAAGGGGCTCCATTATTTATCATTGTATTTTGTTCCATAGTTGAGTAGAGAACCTAGGAGTGGTGTTGTCAGATAAAAATAGAGAAGGAGTGAGATAAAAATAGAGGATGAGATATTTTGTAGCAGCCATACATGCCACAATGTCAAAGGAAACTCCATAGAGAGGGCCTATTTCTTTGTACTTACATTTGAAGAAAAGAGAGCATATCGGTCTCACCTTCTAGCTAGGTGTTCTCCCTTATTGAGTTTACCAATTCATATTGTGTTTATTTCTGGATGGTGTGTGTATTTATTTATGTTCTCTATTTTTCACATTTCATCTATTTCATACATTTTAAGAAGAAAAAAAAGTAACTAAAGAAACTAACATCTAAAGGAAATTAACCTTCACATTAAATATTTCAATATTTTATTAGGTCTATTGTGACAAATTGTCTAGTGGAATATCCATGGCAATTTAAAGATCATCTTTGGTAAAATAACCTATACTGAGATCTTTCTTTTTATTACCTTCTTTAAGAAAGAAGCATGGAAGACTAGATGTACATGTGAAGATGAAGGTAGTTCCAATTTGTATACCATACATCCAATCCTCTACAACACCTTATAAGGACCATAGTACTTGGGTGCTAATTCATTCTCCTTCTTTTGTTTCTTGAGGGACAACTGTTTGTATGGTTGTAGCCTCATAAATACCCAATCCTCCATTTCCAACTTGCTTCTACCTATGATGTTGATATTCATGTTCTTTCATCATATTTTTTGTTATAGACAAGCTTCCATTTATAGTCAAAGAACCTCTACTTGATTCTCTATGTGGTCCTCCACTGCTTGAACCTACACTTCTCCTCTGAAGGGTGATGTGATGGATGGAGGATGATAGTAATAAAGTGCCATAAATTGGGACATTTTTATGAAGTATGTGATGATGTGTTGTACCAACATTTTGTTAAGGGAAACCACTTGACCCATTGTGTTTTTTTATTAAACATAGAGAAATGAATGTACACTTCTAAAATTTTGTTGACAATCTTACTTTTCACATATGATTGAGGATGATAAGAGGATCTATGATCCAATTGCGTACCCAAACAAGAAAAAAATTTAGTACAGAAATTACCAATGAAAATTGGATCTCTATCACTTACAATAATATTGGGGATTCCATGTAGCTTCTTAATTGTACCCAAGAATGTTGTAGCTATTATAATTTCTTTAAAAGGATTAGAAAGAAAGAGAAAATGGACATACTTTTTGAGTTGGTCCACCACTACCATGATGAAATTTTTTCCATCAATATTTTATAAACATGTAATAAAATGATTGAGACATATTCCCAAAAATGACTTGGTATGGATAATGGTAGTAGAATACTCGACGTATTGAATGTCTCACCCTTATTCTATTGGAAAACCAAACATTCAAGCACAAAATTTTGAAAAATAGTTTTAAGACCTTCCTAGAAAAATCTCTTGATCATCTGGTATGTTTTTGGGAACCCTGGATATCCTCCTTTAAGAGAAGTGCGCAATTGAAAAAGGAACTTCTATTTGAGTTGGGAATTCTTGGGATGTTGATACCATAGAGAATCATTATTCCACACAAATTTATCTAATGCACTCAGTTCCTCTAGTATTTCTTGATCGATCATGCATACCTTCTGATGTTTCTTTCATTCTATCCTTGCTTCTTCCATGAAATCAGATTATGGAATGGAAATAGAATAAAGTAAACCCCCAATGTCTTCATCTTTCCTTGAATGTGAATCTCCACCACATTTTGTTTTCCTCTTTTGTAGATAATTTCAAATTCATAACCTAGTATCTTTGTAACCCATTTTTGTTTCTCTTCTAAATATAATCAGTGTTCCAAGAAGTACTTCAGACTATCATGATCTATTTTTACCTTGAACTCTTCTTATTACATAAGGGCATCATTTATTAACTACATGTAGTATGGCTAGCATTTAATTTTCATAAATGGGTTTGATTAATTTTTTTCCATTAAGTTGGTTTCTTTCAAAGCAAAGGGGCCTTCCTTCTTCATTAAAATTGCACCAATGTCATGCCCTATGGCATCACACTCTAAAGAAAAAAAAATTGTGAAGTCAATCATGGCCAAGAAATGAGTTGTACATGCAACCTCCTTATGTTTTTCATAAGATTTTGTTGCTTCTCAAGTCTAATAAAATTCCTCATTCAAAAATATGGTTAGTGATACTATTTGACCATATTTTTTGACAAACTTGTGGTAATATCGCAAAATCCTAAGAATCCTCTAACATTATTCAAGGTTTTGGGAATCATCCATTCTGCTGTATCTTTAAGTTTGTAAGCGGTCCACTTTAACACCTTCATGATATGCGATATTATCCAAATATTCCACTTCCTAAACCACAAAAGAACACTTGGAAGGTTTTACATAGACTTGTTGCTCCTCCAATAGTTTTAAAACCATGTCAACATGTTTTACATTCTCTTCCCAATATTTGTTGTAGATTAGGATATCATCAAAAAATATGAACACAAATTTTCTAAGGAAGGGTTTGAATATAGAATTCATCAAGTTTTGAAATGTTGATCTAAAAATGAAGAAGACTTGAAATCTT
>JASDQU010105135.1:49260-67959 GCA_032191745.1 Picea mariana
TGACAAGACATAGACACGGACCAATACANTATATGTGTCAATATTCAAGAGAAACTTCGTCGCAACCTGGGTAAAGTATATATCAGAGTGAATGAATCAACCCAAGGTCTTCTTAGTGATCCCGATGTAGTACAAATCTAACCATGCGAATAGATTTTTTGATGTCAAACATGGTAGAAACCACTTGATTACCGGTCAATGAGGTAAACCGTTAACAAGTGTGAGGGAAATCACCATTGATGTCAATGATTCCCAAGGTACCCTAGTACATTCCAACGAATGTGAATAGATGAGATGAATTCGAACATCAGTGGAATCATTTGATAAGAGTTCAATGATGTAAACCTATTGTCGGACATGAGGAGGCCTGCCATTGAGGCATGCAGGTCCCAAAGTACTAGCTGGTTTCTAAGTCTGTCTCTTGGATAATGTGTTGAGGTCGACAGGAATAGACTCGTCGAAGGATGGCCTTGATGTATCCCCGTCAACGACACTAAACAGACACAGAGATGTAATTGGTGGATCAAATGAACATGGACTAACACAGATATTGAAACAAGATATTTGTGATGGCTGACTCTTGAGGCTGATACTTCCCTTGAACACTGAGGCACAATAGTAGAAACATGACATGGACCAAAACATAATGATGCAGTGGACACTGTGACTTTCGTCGGGTGACCCAAAGGAGTAAGGAAGCTCAAAGGATTGGTTCAGTGCAGAGGTTCAGCAGATTGAAATGCTGCAAAGATAAAATGTCATGTTCAAGGGTCATTGTAAGGTCACTAGTAAAGTTATCAAAAACTACTTGGCTTGCTTCCTTCAATTTTTTCCTCCATCCATATAGACAAGTACCTTTTTTTGGTTTAACGAGCTCGAGGAGGGTTACACTTGCTCGATACAACTCACCTTCAGTAATTCCCTCTTCCTTTGTTTAACGAACTGGAAGAAGCAAGGGTTCGGTCCTATATGTGCCCTTCAATGTGTAATTGTTTAACGAGTCCATAGAAGGTAAACTCAGTGGTTTTTCATATTTCGAGAATCTGAAAACAACTTAAAGACAACTCCAATGTGGTCCTTTTTCGTTATGTTAGTCTTGTGAGGCCGAAAAAGAGATAAATTATCACTCGAAAGACACCCTTTCAAACCTTTTAACGAGTGGGAAAGGAAGCAAGATCACTCGGCAATCTTTTCATGTTTAGAGAGTCTGAAAAGAGCTTAAAGATGACTCCAGGGGGTTCCTTTTTCGTATAACCTTTATGAGTCTGAAAAAGTGATAAAAGTATTCTCAGTTACATTCTCATGTTTTTTACAAGCACGAGAAAGAAAAAAGACTAAGATCGATATGCCCCTAGCTGAAAGCTAGTGGCTTAACTCGAGAATGATCATCAAAGGATGGAGACATTCCCCCCAAGCTTCAATTCATTCACCGACTTTGAGATTGTCACCAATTTTTGTACTAGATGGATAAAAAGGATACAGGTGGATGAAATGAAGGTTCAAAAATGAGACCTAACGGAAGACTCGACTCGACATCTACGAGATCTAGCGAAAGACTCATCCTGATAGGAGAGGTGACTATTTCATTTTTTAATGAGCTTGACACAGGAAAATAACTATGCTTAGGGTTCCGGGTTCAGTCCCCAGATATCTATTTTATTTTTTTATCCAGCTTGGTAGAGAGAAGAAAACTATGCTCATAGCCTTTGTTTCATTTTTTAACGAGATTGCCACAAAGAAGCAAAACTATGCTCGTAACCTCTGTTTCATTTTTTAACAAGCTTTCCACAGAGAAGAGAAACTATGCTCATAACCTCAGTTTCATTTTTTTAACGAGCTTGCCACAGATAAGAGAAACTATGCTTGTGGCTTATGTTTCATTTTCTAACGAGCTTGCCACAGAAAAGAGAAACTATGCTTGTAACCTCTTCTTGATCATGGCTTCTAAGAGGATAATTCTTTGGAAGGAAAACATGCCAAGGGACAAAACTCGATCATGGCTTCCAAGAAATCTCCACTAGATTGAAGA
This sequence comes from Picea mariana, assembly GCA_032191745.1. Lineage (NCBI taxonomy): Eukaryota > Viridiplantae > Streptophyta > Pinopsida > Pinales > Pinaceae > Picea > Picea mariana. Next base: position 51,290 of record JASDQU010105135.1, read on the forward strand.
TGCATGATCTAGACGGAACACATGTCGAGGGTCTCGTGAGGGGTAAGGAGATCCAGCTCCAATATCCCTACCAAAGAGATCACAATGTCAACTACCAAATCCAAATCATCGGAAGTTGAAGTCATGGGAGACAACGCCATATAATCGACCTACGAAAGAGGTTATACCGACTACATATAAGAACCAGTTAGGGAGGTTATCAGGTTGATGGTCAAGTCAGGGCCAATAAACGAAAGTTGATCCATAGTCACCATTCTTCCATCGTGCGGGAAAGAAATCACATGAAAGAGAGTGTACACAATATAATTCATGGCATAGACATAATCTCTCCCAAGGAGTAAATCGAAATCCAAGGGGTCCTAGACTACCATAACATCAATAAAGACAGTTTTCTCTCCCAAAGTTATGGGAAACTAAGGAAGAATCGCTAAAGGGTGATTGGTTCTTCTGTTAAAAGAGAACAAAGTCTGGGTAACTGGCACAATCTTAGGATAACCCAAAGATTTCCAAGCAATAGAGGACAAAATACTAATGGACAAACCTTCATCTATCAACGTATGAGGAACGTCCCAACCACAAACCTAAACTGGAATCTTAAAAGGAATGTGAGAGGGGAGACGAGGTTTATCTAGCCCAACCCAATAAAAAATGATGGCCTCATTACTTGGAGGGTTTTTCATAGGAGAAGGAGGAATGCCCCCCGACATGGTAGATCCTATATCAATGAGAAAAAACGTGGGTAGAATCGGGTTTACTCTATAGCAGGAGAGTAGGATCGATTGATGATGAGATCGGATCAACCATATTGGCACTCTTTAGAGCAAGAGTTGGATTGACCAATGATCTAACCAAAGCAACCACTTTGGCACTCTTCGGATGAAGGGTGGGACTGACCGATGAAAGGACTGGATGAGTCACTTTAGCACTCGTCAGAGGAGGAGTGGGATTAACCGATGAAGGGATTGGATCAATCACTTTAACACTCATCAGAGGAGGAGTGGGATCGAACGATGGGAGAGTCGGGTCGACCACTTTATCAACTGGTTCAATGAAGGATGCAACCAGATTGACAACTTTGGTTTCACTCTTTTGATGAAGAGTGGGGTTGATCGATGACAGAACTGGATCAACTACTTGGGTTTGTGGTTCAATCGAGGAGGAAACTAGATTGACCTTCTGATCAATCGGACTAACCGAGGATGGAACCAGATTGACGATTTTGACACTCTTCGGATGAAGGGTGGGACAGACTGAGGAAGGAACTTGATCAGTCACTTTGAGTTCACTCTGTAGATGAAGAGTGGGGTTGACCGATGAAGTAACCAGATCAACCAATTTGACACTTCTCAAAGGAGGATTGGGATCAACCGATGGCAGAGTCGGGTCGACCACTTTGACACTCTTTGGATGAAGGGTGTGACTGACTAATGATGGGACTAGATCAGTCACTTCAGTTTCACTTTCCAGATGAAAAGTGGGGCTGATCAATGACATAAATGGATTATCTTCTTTGGTGAGTGGTTCAACCGAGGATGAAACTAGATTGACCACCAGATAAACTAGATTGACCGAAGATAGAACTGGATTGACCATTCCATCAACTAATGATGGGTTGGGGGAAAGGCTACGATAACTAAATGGAAGTTGAAGCTTTTCCAAAAGAGAATAAGCCTCATCCATACGAGTACAAAGATGAGAATAATGATCACCTTTGCATAACATGCAAGGGAATTTGACAATTGGCTTCTTCTTACCAACCTTAATGTCACTAGTTGACTAGGTATCACCGGCATGACTAGCAGGGTCCGATGATGTGGAAGAACACGTTTCTAAGACCTTTGGAATACCAGGGAAACCCCTCTAAAAATGGTCACCCTTCCAAAGACTGCAAGGGAATTTAGGTTTCAAATTCTTCATTTTAACCTTATTTACCTTATCAACACTCCCAGTACTATTAACAGTAGTTGGTTGCTTAGATCCAACATCTGATGTAGTTTGAGGCTTGGTCCCTTTCTGGTTCTTCTTCTTCTCTTTCCATTTCTCTTTCTTCTTATCAATATGGCTACTCGCTTTAGAGATTTCACTAGGTGAAGAAGGAGAAATAGATGGAGACCTAATAGGCGAAGAAGGAGAAAGGTCGACATGAGGTTGATGTGTGGGTGGTGTGCTTACATATGAAGAACCTGCATTCGATATCACCATATTGGAAAACAACCATACTGGTAACCCAATTGTGAGACCTGGAAGGCTCAAAGTATCGATGTAAGGAGGACCAATGTTTCCATAAGAAGGAAAAACAAAGGGTTCCCCTGGAAAAGGGGTTCCTCCATTGGTCATCCCAGGAACTGATGCCATAAAAATAAAGCTCCAACCTAGATTCTGCTAGGGAGAACAAAGAACACAAGCTAAAACTCTAGTAAGAAAACAAGCAAACAAAACCTTCTCACAATGAGCACACTAGTTGGTGATGAAATCCAACATCGCAGGAACAAAGCAAGAAGGGGTTGAGATAGAGCGGGTGAAAAGTTACGTTGACGACCTGCTTAACAGACTTACACTCTGGTGCAAGCTCCCACACATAATCATGGGTATACCCTCCAAGGAGCCTGAGTGAGTCTGGCCAACGTCAATTCCAGGTACAGTGAAGGCTTGCCTCTCCATAGTCACCTTATGAAAATACCCTAAAGAGATAGGCCACTAAGGTTACCAACTACAATAGTGATGCCTGGGGAAATAGTCGACAGTCTGATCCACGGGTAAGGGCAGGGTATCTAGCCCGAAATCAACTTGAAAGGATTCCACTCATCATTCTGGGTATACCTTCAATCGACCCCCATAATACTCACAATCTCTACAGCAAGAACAAAAAAGCAGAGTGAGTAACCCTGCCAGTCTTAATGTGACCTCGTGATTGACCCTTGTGTGAGAAGGGATTCCTAGGAAAAAATGTAGCAATTGGATTTCACCGCTCCTGAACACAATATCCCATGTTTGTTTGCAACTTTGGAAAGTTATCTCTCACACGTATTCCAAAGCCCTACAACTAATATAATGTAGGTTTGCTACCAGAAAATTTTAAAATGTCTAATCAATTTTTATTTTAGCACTTGACTTTTAAGGCTATTATTACTCAAAAGGAAAATGGCGTGGCCAATATGGTGTTTCGAACGACTCGAAAGTTAGGAAAAGAGAGGAATATGCAATATTTTCATTTCGATGAAAACTATGCTACGAGAAGGAGAAAACATTCATCATTTCAGATGTGCAATGTCCCAAAATGTCAAAAAACATGCAATTCCGCTACTTTAAATGCAAACATTGAAGGAAGACAATAAAATGTGAAGAAGAATCCAAGAAAAGATAGGGAGAATAGAGAAATCACTCAAAACTTAATTGCTTGGGAAGATGACCTCAAAGATCAAATGGAATGGTGAATAGACCTTTGAATTTCCTCACAAAAGCTTTCACTCAGTCAGATAAATGAGAAGAAAACAGTAAGTTGACTCTAAATCAACAAAGACAAAGAATGACTTCTAGGTAAGGAGGAAAAATGTCAAAATTCGAAACAAAAGGTGATCAATTCTTAGAAATAAGAGTGTCAAAGGCCAAATCAAGGATGTACTGAGATGATAAGACTTTGAGCTAGTGCAAAAAGAAAAAAATGAACCTTAGAGAATGAAACCCTAGAAGATTCTTCACAGAAAAGGGGCAACCCTCTGGTGTAAAGGGCACCAGAGCATTCCAACACTCTGTGTAAGACCAGCAAGGAGTGTCAGCGCTCTGGTAGCAAAGGAAGGGGAGCGCTAGGCTCTTAAAGTTTAGAAAAATTCCCAGAAAATAAAAAATTCAACCAAACTCAGACAATCAAAGTGGATATGATGAAATAAAGGGCCAATCAATAGATCTAAGAATCAGAGACATGGTAAGCAGAAGGTAAAAGAATGAGAAAAGGCCAAAAAAAGAACTAGGAAAGGAATCAAAAATCCAAGCTCCTCCCCGGTGGAGTCGCCAATTTCTGGGATACCCTATTGTTCACAACTCGATGACCTAAGAAGGAGGGCATGGAAACATTCATTAATAAAAACTTGTTTTTAGTACCCGTGATGGGAAATATTTCCCTCGATCCATGACCCCAATTCCTCTTTGCAGCTCTTGTGTGACAAGACCAAGGTCAAGCCCATACGATTAAGGAATTGTCATCCACTGCTGGGAGAGAAATCCTTGCCTTTCATCTTATGCCTGCTACCCACCTACTGATAGTTATTCATCTGCTGATGAATCAGTGGAAGATCATATGTGTGTATTATATGTATTATTATATATGAAGCTTCGAAGGGGGTAGTGGTTTTTAATATGCGTCAGATCTACAACCATGAGTGTGAAGTTAAATTCATTATAAAAGCAACAACACATGTATTGAAAATCGAACTTTCAATTACTAATGAGAAAAAGAGAATAGTTGATATCAGCAATGGCCTGCCTTTATAATGATAAACATAAAAAATTCCAGTAGAAAAATATAGAATGAATGCAGGGAAATGTAATCACAGAAGAATAAGATTGCATATGCATAATATATATTTCATTCCTCTACAACAAAGAGAAAACCTAGATAACCACATTGCAGGTTGCACGGTTGAAGGAATTATCATTGTCATGCCTATCATTTAGATAAACATTGACATATATATGATCACTCTTCACCCTCAAATTGAAATTCTAGGACTTGAGGAACAAAAACTTGAAACGAACTTTGCTATGCAATCTCATAATCATCTCCAATGCTCCCTGAGACGAATTTTTTTGGTCTTTTTTGGATATTATATTCTCATGCCCGATCAAAATAGGGTGCAGGAAGGTAGTGTTCTTGTGGTATTTATAGAAGGGAGGAATATATGAACTTCCAATCCTTTGATCTTCATAATAAACATTCCAGTCCATCTTATGATAATATATGTCGATTTTTCCATTTGGGTTTCTCATTGTAATGTTGAACTCCATTCTGGAATTTGGGATTTTTTCTGTAATGTTCAGCTGTCAGAGGGAGGGTCATTTATCCATAATGTAAGGGATACAAGTAGATTTGTGATTGTATCATTATACCTCCTCTCTGTTCAGGTTGGCTAGAAGGGCCCTCAGCCCAAGTAAGGACTTGCCCATCCAATCGAAAAAAAAGTTGTTTTTTTTTTTTTTGTTCTCTCTGTTTTTCTATTAGGGATTTAGGAGTAGAGAATGTCCTGATATACTACATCCTGGCCGAGTTAAAACTTAGGGTGAATCTTTTCAAAAATTCAAGTTGGACAGAATGAACAATGTGCTTGAAAACCCACATTAATGGCCTCCATAATTCATTCTCTTATGTTTTAAATGTGCAGAGCATAAGAGATAGCAACAAAGAACAAGGTTTCTTTTTGCAAGGCCTTGAGCCAAGTATGGCTTTTTGTCTACTTGACTTCCTCCTTTCTGGCTGCTTGACTTTCTCCACTAGCATCAACTTGTATGGTTTTTCTGGATGCTTGAATTCTTCCACTAGCATTAGCTTGTATGTCTTTGTGGCTACATGACTTCCTCAACTAGGATGTCTGCGAGTTCCTTCTCATCTCAGATTGATGACAGTGTTGTATAGATTAAGGAAAAACGTAATGAAATGGAATAACATATAAAATTGGACACTCCTATCTAAGGGCATGTGTCTGCATGCATGGAAGGAAAATGTAGGAGGAATACAACATGATTCATATGGAAAATGTAGGACATGTATCTGCATGCATGGAAGGAAAATGCAAGAGGAAGAGGATATGATGCACATGGAAAATGTACAAAAATGTCAGGTGGTGGAAACGATGGCCTAGAAGGCGGTGTCTGAAGGTGGTCATAACCATCAGAGTAGAAAGACCTCACATTAAGCCCTGACATTGAAATTTGGGCCTTGACATTGAAATTTGGGTGGAACGAGAAAGCAAAAGGATAACAAAGTTAGAACTTAGGTTAAAAAGAGTGACAAAATTGCATATTGAAAAATCATCCTAGAAATTTAGGATAGTGATGGAAAATAATTCATTGGGAGGAGTGAAGCGCTTCAAATATTAGAACCAATAGGATTACATATAATTATTTTTTATTAAAATATTTAATAAAAAAAATAACAAACCATGATATAAAGTTAGAAATATAATGTATGTATTAAAAGTCAACATGAACTAATAGTCATTCAATGCCTTATCGAATGCTAGAGTCCCCTATTGCCTTTGACAAGTACTAATAAATATTATTGACTAATAAATATTGTTGCATATTTTCTCCTTTAAACAAACATTATAATTAAATGTAGGGGTTATGACATATATTTTCAATATGCTACAATTGTAATAATGTCTGTATATATTAATCCTTAACAAAAATACGTTAATGTAAGTGTGTTACATAAGTGTGTTTTTATTTTTAAAATAGGTTAGAATTGCGACAATATTAGTATATCTTGATTTTTAATTTTAAATATTGTAAAAGAAATTAATATAAATAATGTTAAATCAAGTAGGTTGTGTTTCTATAATAAAATAAAATTACAACATTATTTAAAAGTTATGCTCTTTAAATTTATAATAATATTTATATGTTATGTTTTTTTATTCAAAGAAAGCGAGTTTTTAACCTATGAAATAAGAGTTTTGGCATATTATGAAAGTAAACAATATGCACTTTGGAACATAATATTTGATGTTGTATATGTTGGGATATGTATCCTTTGATTTAAAGTATCATTGAATCACATAATATATATCCTAACATATACAACATATAATGCTTTAATATAAGGTGCATATTGATAGTCATTCATGAAGATCAATTACAATGTCATCATATCAAGAAGAATTATAAAATATAAATTAAGAAGAATTATAAAATATAAATTAAGAAGAATTATAAAATATAAATTAATTTAGTTTAGAGTAACATAATGTTATTTAAAATTGAGCTTTTGCTATCATATAAATTATTTAAATATTTTTTCTATCATATAATTGATTTATAATTTATTATTGTTGAAAAAATACTATTGATCTTGAACAAATGTACAAAGTGAGCAAGTATGCAGGTTTTCACAGTTCCTCATAATGTTGATGTAGATTTACTAAACTATGTATCGAGTTTATAAAATTCCCAGCGTTTCGAGTGGACACTCCACCCATCATCGAGGACTATTGAAGTAATGATGTTTGAAAATAATGTTTAAGGAAGTTTGTAAAGAAAAATTAATAAGAAACGTAGAGGTACAATTTGGAGAGAGAATAATTATTAGTTGTTATGAATTAGTCATTGTGAATTGAAAACAACAATAATAATAATAATGTATAAAATGAAGATTAAGAGAAAATTAAGGGAGGGATATGATTGAAAAGGGGGTGATAAGATGATTAAAAAGATATTTAAATGATGAATTAAAATTAATGGAGATGGGATTGACGTAGACTTGAATTCAACAATCAATAAATTTATTAAATGATTGAAAATAAGAGGGTTACGATTTGGAAAGTGGACAAATAATAGTCATTGCGAATTAAAAATAATAATAATGTATTAAAAAGAAAATTACAAAGGGGGTAATGAGATTAAAAAGGGGGTGATAAGATGATTAAAATGACAGTTAAATGATGAATTAAAAGTTATGGGGATGGGGTTAACGTAGAAATGAATTAAAAATAATAATAATGTATTAAAAAGAAAATTACAAAGGGGGTAATGAGATTAAAAAGGGGGTGATAAGATGATAAAAATGACAGTTAAATGATGAATTAAAAGTTATGGTGATGGGGTTAACATAGAAATTAATTCAATAATCATTAAATAAATTAAATGATTAAAAATAAGAGGGGAAAAGGGGAGGAAACTTGAACTACAAAATTGAATAAACATGATAACATGGATAAGAGGCTAGGGGAGAGAGAAACAAGTGAGAAGATGGGGAATTTTAGAGGGGAAGGAAAACAAATTAAGTTTTTTAATGAAGAAAATGAATGATAGGTTTCCAAGATTGGTTGAGTTTATACCCATCATCATGGTTAAAATTGTTAGGATATTTTTCAATTTTCATAGCTTTGTGAATGATGTGAGAAGAGTAATATGGTGATGAGAATAGGATTTTGGTTTGTTAAAAAAGGATTAAATGTTTAGATTTGAAGGAGTGATCAACAATAGCTGATTTGGAGATTCAACTATGGGTTGTGTTAGATATGTTCTCTTTGAGACGTTCTTTGAAGGCTCTTCATGTTTGGCTAATGTAATATTTTCCACAGTAGTAGGGAATTTGGTAAAATATTGGGATATAAACTATTGTTGGAGGGTATTTAAGGAGTTGAAAACTATTTCGATATTGTTTTTGGTGATAATTTTGGATATAATATCAGTAGTGCCTTGGATATACAAAAGAGAAATGAGAGTAAGGGGAGGGGAAGAGAATGATGAGTTGTTTGATTTTGGTTTAAGGTTTGAGAGGAAGGGTTTTTTAATTTGAGATCTAGAGTAGCCATTGGACATAGAAAAAAAATCCCACATAACCAAGGCCCTTATGTCATACATTGAAAAAATGGAAAAGGTGTTGTATCTGTTGAATTAAATGAAAAAGTACCTACGACAAGTGCTTCTCATTGCCTAGGTTCCTAGGGGTGAGAAAGTGTCCAAATGTGGTCCCTAGTGAATTAATTTCATGCGAGGTACAATTAAAAGTGACTTTATGAAAGTTAAGTGAAGTGGCTGAATGAAGTAACATTTAATCACCTCCGTTGATCTATTCTATCCTCCACTATTAGATTAGATGACCCTTAACCTTCCCTCATGAGGTTGAAGTAGGGAAAAGAGGGGACATTATTTTGGAATTATTGATGATACTTCAAGAGCACTTGAGAGAAAGAGTTGAGCCATAGAGAAGGAGGGCATGTTACTGCTAGGCGTATGTTTTCCAAGGAAAAAGTAATAGAAATAATTCCAAGGCAGATTCCAACATTAATGGAGGTCGTACAGTTCATATTTCAGTGAGGTTCTACTATTTTTTGTGGGCACATAAATTCAAGAAAGGTACACCATATTTTATGTAGTGGTTGGGCATGCATTCCAAGGTTGTCGTACAACATTTTTGGCACATCAATCGAGGGCTTCAATTCTGAAACTTATTCCCAGAAATTTTGTACAGCTTCATGAACAAAAATTGAGGATCTAGACCGTACACACAATACAAGAAATTATGGCACGAATTTCAAGGAGTTTGTTGTGGTTTTATGGAGGTTTCCTAGCTCAATTTTTGAGATAAGTCTTTAATTTTTTTCTATTGAAGATGACCGATGTAAATGACATTCTCTCTGAGCTTTGAAAATAATAATATCCCCTCTCTCACTGGTTTTCCTCTTATGGGTTTTTCGGAGGGCTAAGTTTGACCAAAACTCTATGTGTATTAAATTATTGGGTGTGTTTATTTATGATTTATTGTTGTAACATACTTCATATGTTTCTGCTCATGAGAATTTAATTTTTTTCTTACTAATTTTCATCCTAAATTTGCAATGTGGGTTGGGCATTAAACTATGTGTCTCAGTGAGACTTGAAACCAGTTTGGGGTCTGAAATTTGTACATGGTATCAGAGGTTGAAGTGTGAAAAGTGAAGAAATATATCAACCACATAGTGCATGGATTTTGCTGAGAAGAAGAGGAACTTCACTAGGCAGAAATTGGTGGTCTTGAGTTTCAATTTTGAGGGTCAATGGCCACTGGTTTGAGGGTTGAGGACAGGTTGGATGGAGATGTTAATTTAATCTCATGGAAGGAGAGGATTGTGTTGCTTTGCAGGAGTGTGAGTTGTGGGATATTGTGGAGAACTCACAAACGAATCCCATGATGGTGCCTATGAATGCTACTTGTTTGGAAGCCTACACCAAAAAGAACATAAATTCCAAAAGAATTATCCTTGATTCCATTAAGGACCATGTGATTCTGCATGTGACTGGGAACTCCAATGCCTATGAGATGTGGGAATATTTAACCAAGCTATATGAGAGTTCCAATGAAAATCCAAAAATAGTATTGAGGGAGAAATTGAAGAGCATTAAAATGCACAAGAATGAAAGTATTTCCACCTATATCACCAATATTACTCATATGAGGGATGAAATTGGTGTTGTTGGGGAGGATTTTGCTGACATTGAACTTGTGAGGAATGTTTTGAATGGGGTAACCAAACAATGGGCTGTCTTATTTTAGGGCATTGTGGCAAGGGAAAATCTTCCCAAGTGGGACCATCTCTAGGACGACTTCATTCAAGAGGAAAATTGAAGAGGCTATGTGCATGGGATTTCATCTACGGGTAATGAAGAGGAGAATGTGGAACTTGTAGCTAAAGGAAATAACAAGTACAAGAAGGGTTCCAAAGAAGGGAACAAGAAGAAAGGTGAAGGGAATAAAGACATGAGCAAAGTCAAGTGCTTTTCTTGTCACAAGTTTGGGCAGTATGACAGAAAATGTCCTAAAAATAAGAAGAAGTAGGTTGTAGCTTCAACAAATGTGGAGGAGTTTGCCCATAGGTTCGAGAAGGAGTATTCATTGTTGGCATGTCTTTTCTCTAGAGCATCATCTACCAATATTTGGTACATTGATAGCGGTCCCTCCCACCATATGAATGTGTTCATGAGTACTTCATTGATATTACAGAGATTGGATATATTGACGTGGTGCTTGGAGATTATTCAATGGTCAAGGCAGTTGGTAGTGGGATAGTATCATTTCAAAGGGAATCTCTACCTCTCATGTTGTTGAGGGATTCCCTATATGTTCCAAGCTTGAAGAAGAACTTGGCCTCAGTTTCCACTATTGAGGATAGGGGATATGAGGTATTGTTCTATGATGGGCATGTGCTCTTGTATCCTACGGGATATAGTATCACTTCGACCAAAGTGATTGGTATCTGGCATGAGAATTTGTACAAGCTCATGTTTCATCCTGCTAGAGCATTGATGCATAGTACCAACAGTAGTGACCTTTGTGATTTATGGCATAGGAGGATGTCCCATTTGCACCAATGGCCTCTAAGGATCTTTAGAGACATTGTGAATGGAGTGCCATAGTTCAATATAGAGTACCAAGAGGTGTGCAAGGGATGTTCTCTTAGAAAGTATGCCAAGACTGCTTTTCCAGGCAGTGACAATAGAGTAGCAGGTATTCTTGATTTGATTCATACTAATGTATGTGTCCCTATGTCTTCTACCTCTTTGAGTGGATTTTTGTATTATGTCACTTTCATTGATGAATTCTCTTGGAAGTCTTGTATTTTCTTCATGAAGACCAAAGGACAGATCTTCTAGTAGTTCCAAGAGTTCAAATCTCTTGTGAAGAACCAAACTGTGAAGAAAATCAAAGTGTTGAGATCTCATAATGGGGGTGAGTATACCTTTAATGAATTCAATTATTTTTTTCCTAGGGGGGAAATCAAGATTGAAGTGATAGTTCCTTACAACCCGCNTGTTGATAGAAATAACATGGCCATTGTTGGGGTTGTGAGAGCCATGTTACATGATCATGGGATACCATTGTTTCTTTGGGATGAGGCTTGCAATAATATATTTTATCTATAGAATCGAAGTCCACACAGATTCTTGGGGGATAAGACTCCTGAGGAGGATTTATCTGGGAAGAATCCTGAGGTGGGGCACTTTAGGATCTTTGTGTGCCTTACTTATTCACATGTCCCTTCTTAGAAGAGTAAAAATATATATCCCATGGCAGAGAAGGGAATCTCTGCTGAGTATAGAGAGACATCGAAGGCTTTATGCATATACATCCTCTCTTTGAGGAAGACAGTTGTGCGATGGGATGTGAGATTTGAGGAGGATAGATCCTTTTGTAGGTCACGAGATATGGAGCAGGGGCGAATCAGGCTCCTCGGACACAGGTGAGTTCTTCATAGAGCATAGTGACACAAAGTTAAGGACAAACTACTTCAAGGACTACTGGTCCACAGGTGATAGGGTCACATATTATTGTTCCTCAAGTTATTGCTATAGAGTATTCAGGTGGTAGGATTGAGGAGGAGGAGTCCCCTCCACATTGTTCTACTTCAGAGAAGCGGAATCCTAAGTGGCTTCAATACACTTTGAAGGAAGCATAAATTTCAGTGGGGAATCCCAGAAAAGTTTTGAGGGAGAGTAAACCTCCTGAGAGGTTTTGCAGTTATCTTACAATGGTGAGAAAAATCAAAGAATATGAGTCTTCCACTTTTGAGGTGACAGCAGGTCGGAACGTCTGGAAGGACTCCATGGTTGAAGAGTACAATTCCATCATGAATAATGATGTTTGGGAGATGGTTCCCAGACCTGAGGGGAATTTAGTGGTGACTTCCAGGTGGTTCTAGACCTGAGTTGGTTCCGAGACCTTCACTCTAGTTTCTAGATATACCTAGATCATGATAGTGATATCCATTGCAGAAAAGATGGGTTGGAAGATCCATCAGATGGATGTGAATACCACATTTATGAATGGTCTCATAGAGGAGGAGGTGTACATTGATAAGGCACATAGATTTGAGGTGCATGGGAGATATTCTCATGTGTGCAGACTAAAGAAGGCATTATATATTGGGATGCACCAAGCTCCTAGATCTTGGTATTCCAAGATAGATACATACTTGCAGAAAATGTGTTTCAAGAAGAGTGAGGCGGATCCCAACCTATATTACATTGTGGTTGGAGAGGATGCTCTCATTCTTGTGCCATATGTGGATGATCTCTTCATTACAGGGGATGAGAGATTCATAGTTGGTTTCAAGGAGAGCCTTTCTTTAGAGTTCGAGATGAAATACATTGGTATGATACATTACTTCTTGGGATTGAAGGTTTGGCAGGAGCCTAGACACATCTTTCTGGGACGGGGAAGAATCTATGATGTTGACATTCTGAGGATATTCTGGATGGAGGACTGTAGTCCCATGTCCACTCCTATGATAAAAAAATGGAAGAAACTTCATTCTTCTGAGCCAGAGTTCATTGATCCCATGTTGTATCATTAGTTGATTGGTTCGTTGATGTATCTTCTCAACACTAGACCATATATTTGTTTTGTTGTCAACTCACTTAGTCAGTTCATGGTGGAGTGTTGGAGAGTACACTAGGTGGAAGAGAAACATGTGCTCAGGTACCTTAATGGTACGATGGATTATGGATTGAAATATGAGAGATATGATGGAGTTAGATTGAGTGGATACACTCATTTAGATTACGTAGGATGTGTCAGTGACATGAAGAGTACCTCAAGTTGTCTCTTTGGATTGGGATCAACATCGGTGTCTTGGTTAATTAAGAAACAAAAGTCAGTGGCTTTGATTTTTATAGAGGCTGAGTATATGGAAACCAATTGGGCTAGTTGTGATGCCCTTTGGATTTGCAAGTTTTTGGTTGGGATATTTGGTGTCCAGATGAGGCCCATGGTGATTTACTGTGACAATCAGAGTTGCATTAAACTCTCTAAGAATCCATTTTTTCATGAAAGTTCTAAACATGTCGAGATTAGATATCACTTCATCAGAGATTATGTTTAGAGAGGGGAAGTTGAGCTACAATATATATCTACAGATGAACATGTGGCGAACATCCTCACTAAAGCTTTGGGGAGAGGCAAATTTGTACCTATCATAGATAAGATTGGGGTGGTGAGGAACCCTTTCCTCGATAATAGGGAGTGTTGAATTAAATGAAAAAGTACCTAGGACAAGTGTTTCTCATCACCTAGATGCCGAGGGTGAGAAATTTTCCAAATGTGGTCCCTAGTGAATTAATTTCATGTGAGGTGAAATTAAAACTGAATTTATGAAATTTAAGTGAAGTGGGTGAATGAAGTGAAATTTCATGACCACCATTGATCTAGTTTATCATCCACTGTTAGATTAGATGACCCTTCACCTTCCCTCATGAGGTCGAATTAGGAAAAGGACGACGCATTGTTTTGGAATTCTTCATGAGATTTGGAGAGCACTTGAGAAATACAGAGATTTGATCCATAGAGAAGGAGGTTGAGTTGCTGCTAGAGGCATGTTTACCAAGGAAAAAGTTTTAGCATGCAGTCCAAGGAAAATTTCAACATTAATGGAAGTTGTACAATTCAGATTCAAGAGAGGTCGTACTACTATTTGTGGGCACATAAATTGAGGAAAGGTACAACAAATTTTCTATAGTGGTTGGGCATGCATTCCAAGGATAATGTACAAAAAATTTTGCATAGAAATCGAGGACTTCAATTTTGGCACATATTCCCAGAAATTTTGTACAACTTTAGGAACAAGAATTAAGGAGCTAGGCCATACACACAGTACAGAAAACTCTGGAATGAATTTTGAGGAGTTTGGTTGTGGTTTTGTGGAGGTTTCCTAGCTCAATTTTTGAGATAAGTATGTAATTTATTTATGATGAAGATGATTGTTGTAAATGACATTCTCCTTGAGCTCTAAAAATAACAAAATCCTCTCTCTCATTGGTTTTCCCGATGTGGTTTTTTCCAGGGTCTAAGTTTGACCAAAAATATCTGTGTATTAAATTTCTAGGTGTGTTTATTTCTAAATTATTGTTTTAAGAGACTTCATGCATTTATGTTCATGAGAATTTAATTTTTTGATTACTAATTTGTAGCCTAAATTTGCAATGTGGTTTGGGCATTAAACTATGTGTCTCAATGAGACTTGAAACTGGGTTGGTATCTGAAATTTCTACAGTATCATTATCTGTTCCTAGGCATGAACATTGAGCAAAGAGAGATAGATAAAGAAAATAGTTTCTTTAGGATTAGCGATATGTTATTTCTTGTGAGAATGCATAACACCCACAAGGAGAGGATGTCCAACATGCCCAAAATATTATAAAAAATGTATTTTTTTATGAGTGTTATGCACCAAACACCTAAATAGCATAAAAAGAGAAAGAGAAGTAACTCTATGCCTTGATAATGAGAGATAAGAATGAATGAGAAGCCTTTATGCCGGGGAAACCTCCTTTTACAATATAACAATTGTATAAGATGACATTATCTATAAAACTAGGTCTACTTGGTATATATAAGAGATAAAGCGTACAAATACAATTAAAGGCTCTAATCGACCAATAAGGACAATACCAACATAAAAATAGAAGTGTGATGACTCAATATCTAGTGCATAACATGTGCCTCAAATTCAAAAAAGTATTTCCCTCAAAACTTGATTAATTGTGGATATTTTTGCATGAGGAACTCATCTTCCGAGATTGCAACTTCTACTGGTATGTTCTTCCACTTGATGAGGTAGTCCATAATTACTTGATTTTGCAATTTATTGATCCATGTTTCAAGGATTGTTTCTTATTCTAGTGTGATTTTCCCTTCTTCATTAATATTTTGATACATATTGTATAATTATATTATTTTTCATCTATCGCGGTACTTTCTCAGTAAAATTTTTTGGAGGAATGAACTTGCAAAACCATTTTGGTGGCTAGTCCCAATTTGGAAATTTGGGGTGCAAAAAATCGTCTGAAATATTCAAGATCCCTTTTGAGGCATCAAGTGAAAATTTTTTATGGTCCAAACCATACGCTTGAGCAAGCATTTATATTCTATACATTGATACCTTTCCAACAGTGTAAGAATCACCTCAATCGAAGTTCATATGCTAAATTTATGCCTTACACAAGTTGACCTACCATATTGATCACCATGGTGCGAGTGGATACAATGTCATCCCCCATTACATAAACATGTGGGGCTAGCCACATAATGGTTTTTCTAGGAAATTCTAGAATGTCCAAACCTAATCACTAATTGAGGTTTGAGGAAGTCAATACCCTAACCCTAGACGACTGTTGGGATATGTTAAATACTAGGGCCCTAGGAGGAGAAGGGGCTCCGTTATTTATCATTGTACTTTGTTCCATAGTTGAGTAGAGCACCTAGGAGTGGTGTTGTCAGATAAAAATAGAGAAGGAGTGAGATAAAAATAGAGGATGAGATATTTTGTAGCAGCCATACATGCCACAATGTCAAAGAAAACTCCATAGAGAGGGCCTATTTGTTTGTACTTACATTTGAATAAAAGAGAGCATATCGATCTCACCTTCTACCTAGGTGTTCTCCCTTATTGGGTTTACCAATTCATATATTGTGTTTATTTCTAGATGGTGTGTGTATTTATTTATGTTCTCTATTTTTTACATTCCTCTGTTCTCCCAACTTTCGATTCTCTGAATTCTCGATGAAAGGAATCAATGGTTCGATCTTCCCTGAGATCGATGGTTCAATACCTCCCGTGAGACTTCGAGTAATGAATAACTCTTAGTGTTATCTTCCTCGCATTTGGCTGGATCCGACGGCTCGCGGGTTTTTGGCACTTCTTCCCAGAAGCAATCCACCATCCGATTCTATCCTTGTTAATCTCTTTTCGCGATTAGGGACTTGGAGTGACCAAGAATTTGGCCTGTGCTCCAAGTTCACAATCCCTGAATTTACGAAATGATCCAATGGTTCAAACCATCCACAATCAACGACCCACTTTATTCTGGATCCTAGAGTGGCGAGTTTCTCCACCCACTAACCACCTTCCAACTTCTGGCTATATTATGGTCCCCGCGATTTCACGAGTTCTCCACGGAGAATTCTGACCGTTCGTTCAAAT
>JASDQU010105135.1:69518-85490 GCA_032191745.1 Picea mariana
AAAAAAAAAAAAAAAAAAATTAAGCATATCATTAACTATAAACGTTTTTACAAATTCTTTAAAAAATAATAATAGATCATTTTTTTACATATCATTAACTATAAAATTTTGTAGGGTTTAAAAAAATACCTCCCTTTGTTTGAGAACACATATGGAGGACACTACAAAGTTGGAATCATATACATACATAACCACCAATTTGGGCATCCCATCAAGGACCTAATAATCATTCACCACCGACAAAGAACACAAAGGTTAATTCCATATTACTAACAAATGCTACAGTAGTAGAGATGTCCCTAACGTAATAAGGATGCGTTAATAGCGATGTATTTGCTGTTATTTTTTAAAAATGTATGTTTCAAACTGTTAAAGAAAGAAATATGAGGACAATATCAATTTTTCGCACATGAAACGTACCATATTCTTTATAAAATTAAAATATCATATTACCACCGAGAGTGTGTGCCATGAAATCCAAAAGGTAAACCAACTAAATTAAATTTAAAAATTATTAACTTCACTTTCGTTTCTTCATTCAAAATGTATTTTCAGTGCACTTCTGACCTTGAAGCAAGTATTTGTGGGACATGAATATGTGCAGTGAAGAATTTAACGTCATACCGAATTATCTAAGAATCCAACATCATCCTCATTATCTAGTGGTATTTTGTAGACTTTTCATTGGTCCTCCTCTTAGATGGTTTCCAATTATCTCATTTTCTGCCATTGGCCGCTTAATTTGGTTATGTTTGGTGGGATGGTTGCCAATTATTAGTATTGTGTTGTGATGCAATGTGAATTCTCCTTGAATTTTTGGGAGTCAAGAAAGAGTGTCCATGTTTTTCTCTATGGGATGATAATAATGGTATACCATCTTATTCTTTGACACTTGCATATCTATGTGTTCCTCTTAATGTTAACCACTACAACCTGTTCTTTGACACTTGCATTTACATGAAGAGGGTTGAAAAATGGTGGATATGCTTGTGTGAACAAGGCTCCTAAGCAATAACATTTTGGGTCATGCGAGAAGGAATTAGTTGTCGTTGTAGCTGCAATAGAAAACGTTGACTCATTTATGCTTGAAATTCAAAACATCCATTGCTCAAAATGTAGAGCTTGTATAGGATGTTTTAAAACCCATTCATATTTTCAATAAACCCTTTCATAGTGGTGGATTTTGAGAAACGATGGAAACAAATATGATATTCCTAGGTCCCGAGGGGATTGATGGGAGAGATGGAGTTGGCCTATCAAAGTGTACATCCCATTCCACCTTATCACAAGCTAGTTTATTTGGATAGGGTCCTAGAGAAGAAGAACACACATGATGGAATAGGAAGCTTTAATTGTTTGGCTTGCTCGAATCGCCTCTATCAGTTTGGCGCATGATGAACAGAAAAAAAGAGATTTTTGGAGGCATAAATTGCACAACGATATGGAAGGGGTGATTTAAGGTGATTATCCTTGCTCTGTCTTCAAATAGCTATTCACCTGAACCGAAATCAAAAGGAAGAGGCTATTTTGGTCGTGATCTTACGTAAGAAGGAAGAGCTCTTACCTAATCAAGCAAAATGAAATAGAGTGGCCTCAAGCCTGGAGTCCAACCAGAACGTCTGGACTGCCAACATTACCCCGATGGTCTCGCAGGCGTTTCTAAGGTTGTCGATCCTCATCTTGTTGTGGAGATTTCATGAGAGAATAAGGGTTCTTGTGCTGCAAACGCATGAACTCATTCAAGAAAAATCAAGTGAGATATAATGAAACATCCTTTTTATTCTGAGTACTAGGCGTATGGTGATCTAGACGGGTGGGGATACCCTATTTTTCACAACTCGGTGACCTAAGAAGGAGGGCATGGAAAAATTCATTAGTAAAAACATATTTTTAGTACCCGTTGTTACAGGTGAATCCTCCTGCGGACAAGCAGATTCCCTCTTGATATCTAGACCCCTAAAACCAAGATAGAAAGGGTGCTATCATTGGTCACTAACATCCTTTTAGGTATAATTAAGATAATATATGAAGAGGAAGAAGAAAAATGTGTACCTTGTTAACGGCGTTTGTCCTCGCAAATTCCAAGCTGAGCTTCAATCCCAAGCTCCTCGATAGGTCCTATAGAACAAACAAAGATACAACAAGCTTCCTATTCTACTGAGATTAACTCAAATACAGATCTATCTATTGAAGACAAGTTCATGTGGAACAAACATAAACTTGAAATAAATAGGCCAAGCATGTATGTTTATTAATCAGAACAAATGAAGAGTACTTACAATCCTCTGATGAAGGTGCAACAACTTCTTCCAGGTCTCCTTGTCCAACCCCTTTTCTCAAGTAATCTACATTGATTATGCTTCAATGGAGTCTCACTTCTGGGATCATAAGTTTGGTGTAATTCTCAACCTCCATCTCGATAATGTATGTTGCCTATGAGATCATAGGTTTCATACCTCCAATATTTTCATGTCAATACCACTCATGAGATCATAAGTTTGGTTTCTCCAATATCTATCATCTACTATATGTTGCCTATGAGATCATAGGTTTCATACTTCCAATATTTTCATCTATCATGTACCCTTTCACCATGAGAAGGCCTCCTTATATAATCCTGGAGAGGCCCAACCACTTGAGAGATCTTTGGGATAGGTTGAGGATTCCTTTCCTTCAGTTGTGGATCTTCCCTAATATCATGCCTTGAAATCATATTCGAATCCAACCAACTTCAGAGATTGAGGGGATTCTTCCCTGATATCCTCCAACAAACCAAAATTCACTCAGGAAGGGTAGCGCTCCCCCAAAAGGGTGAACAGAGTGTTTCAACGCTCCCCCAAAGAAGTCTAGGGAGCATCGACACTCCCTAAAAGTGGGTAGGGGAGCATTGCCTTCCAAAATAGTCTTTTCAATGGCAAAAGGCTTGTACTCCTTGTCAAGTGATTTCTCCTCTTCAAAAATAGTCTTTGAGGTGTATTAAGTGTCCTTATGATGTCATTAGAGGCATGACATAGGAAAGATGACAATATGATGTTTGCGACACTTGCGACACTTGTGGTCAAGATGTGACACTTGCGGACAAGATGCGACACTTACAACACTTGTAATGATGACACTTGTGACACTATTGGAGTGAGTAATTTTGATTTGTAATAGATTTCCCCCCAAAGTGTGAAGTCAGAAGATGATGATGACTGAAATACTTTGTAGAATTTTTCGAGCAAGGGTATGGATGCAAAGAACCTGGTAGAATATGCACACAACCATCAAACAAATATTATGACATGTTTCAAACCCAAGGCAGGCATACCTATGCTTGAGTGATAAAGACGTTTTCATGTATGGCCACCATAGAATACACTACGGATCCATAATTATATTGACAAAAAGGTATAGCCACTAAACATACAATGTGGATCTATACTTCCATGACATGAACTGATCGTAACCACGAAAAATACACTATGGATCTACGCGATGACAAGACATAGACACAGACCAATACAAAGTAGATCTATGTGATAGTATATGTGTCAATATTCAAGAGAAACTTTTTCGCAAACTGGGTAAAGTATATATTAGAGTGAATGACTCAACCCAGGGTATTCTTATAGATCTCGATGTAGTATGAATCTAACCATGTGAATAGATTTTCTAATGTCGAACATGGTAGAAACCACTTGATTACCGGTCAATGAGGTAAACCGTTAACAAGTGTGAGGGAAATCACCATTGATGTCAATGATTCCCAAGGTAGCCTAGTACATTCCAACGAATGTGAATAGATGAGATGAATTCGAACATCCATGGAATCATTCGATAAGAGGTCAATGATGTAAACCTATTGTCGGACATGAGGAGGCCTGCCATTGAGGCATGCAAGTCCCAAAGTACTAGTTGGTTTCTAAGTCTATCTCTTGGATAATGTGTTGAATTCGACAGGAATAGACTTGTCGAAGGATGGCCTTGATGTATCCCCCGTCAACGACACGTGATGCAGGAGCATCTCCCACATTAAGCAAGCCAGCACGAATGCAAGTGGACAGCTGGGAAAGTGCCAGCACAAATTTTGAAAATACCTTGAAGTTGTTGCATGATCTTAAATGAAGTCATTTAAGAAGAAACACACTTGTGTAATGTAATCGGACCTTGAGAAGCTCACTCTCGTCCTTAGTAGGTAGGAGGCATTTATAGTAGTTAATGCAGGTAGATAGAATTTAATTCTAGATTAGACAGTTTGAGAGCACAAGAGGGAAACGGGATATAGACACCCTCATTGTGTATTGTATCATTATCAGGGGAGAAGGAAGAGCAGGAGCATGCAGAGAGCTGTGTAAGAACACCCATGTACAGATATTTGGATTAATAGAAAGAGGTGGATTCAAATTCATGGTTTGTGTTTGTTCTTTGTGTATTGATGTTGAAGGATATGGTCATGAATGTTTGCTTCCTATTATGAATTTTCTTTGATATGCTGTGTATATGATTTCATTTTCTATGTTGAAGTCTGAAAGGAAGAGGGAATGAGTTTCAATTGTTTCTCTATCTGAGAAAGAATTCTTACAAGGAGTGCAGTTGAAGTGTCCGCAAGGAGTGCGTTGACAGAAGGTTCAGATAGGTAGCATTTGTTCTCATTTCGACAGAAGTGCAGTCAGGAACAGGAGCCGTGCAAGGAGTGCATAGGCCAAGTGAAGTTTAGGGTTGTGAACCTGAGCAAGAGTTAAAAGACTGCTGCTGTAGGAGTGCGCAAGGTCAGAGAAACTTGACACTTAGACATGTTTGGAGGTTTCCGCAAGGAGTGCGTGCAAAGATCGTCTTTGAGGCTTGAATTCATGAGAAGATCAGGAAGAGTAAGGCTTTTGAAAACATTGAGGAGCATCGGAAGTTTGTAGCGCAAGAGGATAAGTCCAGGGAAGAGTCCTTGGTTTCCTTTGTAGAAATCGTCAAAGGGAAGAGACCGATGGTCAGAAATCTGCGGGGAGGATTAGCGAAATCCCACCAGCCGTCATATTTTCCAGAGGAGCAAGGAGGTTATAGTTGCATCTAGAGTCCAAGCTCAGGAAATTGTGGACCGTAGGATAGTCACATAGAATACCCGTCAGTCGTTGGATTGACCAGAAGTTGCACATAGTTTAAGCTTCGTGAACAGGAGGAGGAAAGTTCCAACGAGAGGGTAGCCATTGAAATTTCGGCATTCGTGAAATCGGGAATCACGAGGATGAGTGATCAGGAATTTCCAGAGTGAGAATCCTGGAATCAATCTGAGTCGTCCATCTTGAGGAGACAGGTGACAATCATCGAGAGCTCGTCGGCATTTTGGCGATTGGGGTTTTAAGTTGACAAAGAACTTGTGTCATTAGGGCATCGAAAGTATCGAAATACCGAGGTTGAATCAGGACCACCCATCTTGAGGGGACACATGGCGAAGATCTAAGGTCTCGGGAAAGTCCCGAAGGGGAAGACTCCATCAGAGTTTCAGGATTCGGAAAATCGGAGGTTCTGTGAGTAAGAGAGAAGGAAAATCCCTGTTGGAAACCTAAGGGTCAAAATGAACCATCCATCCACTTGGGACATGTGTCAGAGATCCGAAGAAAGTCGGGGATCAACATTTCGTGAGTCTTGAGGACAAGGAGGACTTGCATTTTGAAATCTCGAATTCTGATTCTCCGAAAGGAGGAGAGCTCCATGTGGGACCCTGCTGACATCATCTCAGCATAACGAGGCATCGGGGATCTACATGGTGAAAACCCCAAAGTGGCGACGACCGTCCATCCTAAAGGATAGGTGGTGACAATCGCAATAGTTGGGAAATTTCTCAAAAGGAAAGGTTATCAATCGGGAAATCGGGGATTCCGTGGACAAGAGATTTAGTGCATTTCGACATTCGAAACCCCGAACCCCGATAGAAGGTATGACTGCAAGCATATAAAAGCAGGTCACTTGACTAGGTGCATAGTTAGGAGGGGATAAAACACAAAGGGAGCATATTATGAAAGCGGAGATTGGGAAATCGGGAACCAAAGGGTCATGACGTCGGGAGTTTGAAAAGCTCAAAACCTGATTTTCTATTCTTCTGTCTAGAAGAGGACAGTGATCAGCCTAAAGACTGTGAGGAGCCGAAAAGACCTGTGGGTCAATTTCAAACGAGATTCCAATGGAGAATCGAAGGAGCCACTCCAGCTCGAGGGTGAAATTAGAACGATCCTTAAGACTGAGAGGTCAGCGCAGGGGCCTTTGCTGAGGCAGAGGGTGCGGCCTGCGTCAGGGTGGTATCAGAGCTTAGAAAATCTTCTTTGCTTTCTGTAGCAGGGAGAAGGAAGATTCACCATGCTGCCGAGAAGAAGAGATAGACAATCACCCGATCCAGAGGAGAAAAGGGAGACATCCAAAGGAAGGGGTAGACAGGTGCATAATCCAGAAGTAGAAAGAGATCTGCATAACATACGCGCCAGACATGTGGACATGGAGATAAGAAAAAAATGCACAGCTGATGTAGGGAATATCAGTGAGTCTGAAAATGAAGATGATGTTGGACATGGAGAAGAGGAAGTCACAGCAAAAGATGGAGCAAATGAATGCTTTCTTAAAGCTATTGCAAGAATGGGTGCAAAGGAAAAAATGGACATTCCAGTTTATGGGGGAAATCTGGATGTAGAGGAGATTCTAGACTGGATTAGAGCTCTGGACACCTACTTTGACTATGAAGATGTCGAAGAGGACAAGAATTTCAAGCATGTTTCCATGAGATTAAAAGGACATGCAACCTTGTGGTGGGATGAACTACAAGTGGACAGGCATTGCCAAGGCAAGCAGAAAATTAAGAGTTGTGACAGGATGATTGCAAAGATGAAAGCAAAATTCATCCCCCGGGATTATCAGATTATTGTGTTCAGGAGAATGCAGAACTTGAGACAGAAGCTGATGTCAGTGAAGGAATATACTGAAGAATTTTACAGGCTGAATATCAGGGCAGGTCATCGTGAAAGCATTGATGAAAAAGTAGCCAGGTATATGAATGTCCTGAGATATGAGATTCAGGATGAGATGAGCATGGTAACCATCCAGACGGTGGAAGATGCTTATCAGATGGATCTGAAAGCATAAGAGAAGTTGAGCCGAAAGCAGAGTCAAAGAGGCTGAGGCAGAAGTCATCCCAGAGGCAAATCAGTTTCCCTAGATAAGTATCAGAAGCCCAAGGAGGAATGGAAGTTCAGGTCTAAGCCTAAGCACAAAAGGACAGAGAGAGGTGGAACCTCACAGCGAGGGCACCAATATGCTGAACAGAGAGGGAAACATATTGAGCAGAGAGGAGATTATGCTGACAGTAACACTTTTCCTCGTACTAGAGGTAGAGGAAGAGGAAGAGGTGGAGTAATCACATGCTTCACATGTAGAAAGAATGGGCACAAGTCTTATGAGTGTCTAGATAAGAAGAAATAAGGGGGAGAAACTCACATCGCTGAGGCACAGAGGCGATATGTTGAGGTAGAAGATGTTGAAGGCGAAAGATCGTTGATGATGTGAAAAGTCCTTTTGACACCAGAGAAGGAGGTGGAGAGTTTAGTCCAAAGGACCAGACTTTTCAAGACTGCTTGCAAGACCAAGGACAGGGTATGCAAGGTCATTGTGGACAGTGGTAGCATGGATAATCTTGTTTCAACCGAGATGGTAGAAAAGCTGGAGCTGGAGACGAGTGAACATCCGAGTCCATATAGAGTTTCATGGTTACAAAAGGGACATCAGGTAAATTTCACTAAACAATGTTTAGTTGAATTTAAGATAGGAGGATATAATGATAATATATTATGTGATGTCATTCCTATGGATGTTTGTCATCTATTTCTGGGAAGACCATGGAAATATGACAGGAATGTGATTCATGATGGGAGAATGAACACATACACCCTGGAGAAGAATGGGAGGACACACATGTTGCTTCCAATTAAGTATAAGGAGGTAAAAACAAAAGTAAGCAACACTGTACTTCTCATGAGTGGGAAGGAACTCCTTACCAAGGTCAACAAGAAGGAGGAACCACAGTTCATTGTGGTCAGAAATCCGAGGATTGTTCTGACTAACACAAGAGTGGATGATTTACCAGAGGAGGTTCAAGAACTGCTGGAAGAGTTCGCTGACATTGTAGTGGATGAATTACCTTGTTCGTTGCCACCGATCAGAAGTGTGAGCCATCATATTGATCTCATACCAAGAGACAATTTTCCAAACAAAGCCACGTATAGATTGATGTCGCATGAGAATGAAGAAGTTAAGAGGCAAGTTCAGGATTTGTTGGACAAAGGATTAGTCAGGGAAAGCTTGAGTCCATGTGTTGTTCCAACAGTACTCAGTCCGAAGAAAGATAGAGACTTGAGGATGTGTACTGACTCGAGGGTGGTTAACAAGATAACCATCAGGTATAGATTTCCATTGTCAAGGATGGATGATTTGATGGATTTCTTAAGTGGAGAAAAATATTTTTCGAAGATTGATTTGAAAAGCGGTTATCATCAGATTCGCATGAGAGAAGGTGATGAATGGAAGACAACATTCAAGACAAACGAGGGTTTGTACGAATGGCTTGTTATGTCATTTGGCTTAACAAATGCGCCAAGTACCTTCATGAGTTTGATGAACAAAGTCCCAAAGGATTTCATCGGGAAATTTGTCATTGTGTATTTGGATGACATACTGGTTTTTAGTAAAATAGCAGTGGAGCATCTAAAGCATTTGGCTACAGTGATGTAGAAATTGCAGGAGGAGAAGTTGTTGATAAACATGAAGAAATCCTCATTCATGAAGACAGAGCTCATTTACTTGGGGTTTTTTATTTCAGAAAATGAGTTGAGGATGGATCCAGATAAGGTGGAAGTGATCAAGAATTGGCCATCACCGAAGAATATTTTTGAGGTGAGAAGTTTTCACGGATTGGCTAGTTTCTACCTGTAACATCCCGCTCTGGCACACTTACAAAACTTATTCTTTGAGGACACTTGCTCACAAGTGATCTGGACTTTTCTGATATTAATACATTTGTGCTTGATTATGATGCGTTCTGATAGACGACGTGATTTTTTACTACTTGATGTACACAGGTGCTGCTGACTCAGTTTCATTGAGTGTGCAGGGTTTCGGACCTTGAGGATGCAGAGGCATCAGTGGAACCCCCTTGGACTCCGAACTGAGTCAAGGAGTGTGCTATTTGGTTTGATTCATTTATGGTGATATTTCTTTGTTTTGATGATATGATATTGATTTTATGATATGTTGTTGACGTTCTGACATGATGGTTGATGATGCAGGTTGACAATAGCTTGCCAACCAGACTCGCATATGGAGTAAAGGGGCCACACATGATTTCTAGAGAGGTTGAGGGAGAGGTGTGGATAGAAACCCTGCCACAGCCTACTAGCACTCCCACCATGGCTCGAACTGTAGGTTAACGATTACCTAGCTCGAGAGGATCCACGATGCCGTGAGGGCAGACTGCGACAGTCGCTCACGATGATTCTAAGGGGCGCGCAATAAGGCAGGGGCCTTATTCCTTAGAGCCCTAGTCTCCCACAAGTTCACCTGGTAGAGTGTTGACTCCAAGGGTTATAGATGTATACCAAATAGTCAAGTCGGCGAGTGGCACCCTTGGAGCACGTGGTGCATCCTGAAGGGCACGTCGCGCAAAAGAAACACAAGTGGGTGAGTGGCACCCTTGGAGCACGTGGTGCATCCTAAAGGGCACGTCGCGCCACAGAGGCAAATGAGGCGAGTGGCACCCTTGGAGCACGTAGTGCATCCTGAAGGGCACGTCGCATTGATGATGATGATGAGACAACCTAGATGGCCCTAAGACCTTAACGCCTGATGAAATTCTTAAAACGACTCCCCTAATTAATTGTCATCCAGTTCAAATCTAAACCTAAATTTAAAGCATCTCTAAGATAAAATTTTGATTATCCTTAAGAGAAGACCCTCCAAAAAAAAAAAAAAATAAATAAATAAACTCAAGGACGTAAACTAAAACCCTCCTAAGTGTTAGTTAAAGTCTTCTTAAAATTAAAGGGGGTAAAGTAATGAGGGAGATAANGCTGATAAATTATAATGAAGAATTAAAATTATTAAAGTGTGGGAGTATAAAAGTTAGGATTTTAGAAATACAATGAAAGGTTTAATGAGTGCATTTATCTTTTTGGGTTTTAGAAAAAAAAAATATAAAATAAAAATAAATAAATAAAAATAAAGGAAAGGAACAATTAATAGAAATAAGGAAAGTTGTAATAAAGAAAACTTAATAAAGGAAAGTAAGGGAACATAGGGTAAAAAGAAAAAAGGAATCAACAATTAAGGAGTTACTAAAAATCAGAAACATCATTTTAGGAAAGTTATTAAAAGCTGAGAGGGGATCTAGGAACCCTAGGAGTAATTCTAGGAGCGACTATAGGAGGGGTGAGGGAAATGAGTCTCTTATTTAAATTAAAGAAAATAATTTTAGAGAAACATGGGGGATGAGTGACACTTGGACGACAGAGAATTTTTAGAGGATTGTCATTAAAAATTAAATTAATAATGATTTAGGGAAAGTAGGTGGGTCTCAAATTCTATAAAAGAAGGGGAAAAGGAGGAGGAAAGGGGGAGGAACGGTGAGCGTCACGTTACGCTGCCAGATTTTGGCTTGACTGTTTGCTTGTGAGGAGTTGGAAAATTCTCAGCTGTATTGGAGTGGTAGCTCAGCCTTGGAGGCGAGCTGAGAAGCTAGTCTTGTTTCTAGATCTTGTGTGGCCCCTTTGCGGCTCGGGGGGCTAAGGGGGAAGCAGATTACCCCTAGCGATTGGCTGGGAGGTACCGGTGAGGTCTCTACGGTCGGCGAGCAGGAGCGGCACAGAGTGCGTGACATCATCCGAGGCAAGAGAAAGGCAACGATATGATTTTTACTTTTGGTAGAGTAGAATGCATTTGGATGTATGTTCAGATCTGCATGTGAATGGGTAGCCGTTGTGAATGTTATACCTCTGTTGATAGGAAAACTCTGTTCGTTGGGCAATTTGAATGCTTTCTATTTTGTTTATTGATCCCAAGGGTTCGGACCCATTCTAGCAGTTCGAATGCTATTGTTTTGCTTATTGATCATAAAGGTTTTAAACTCTTTGGGCATTTCGTTTTTCATTATTGCTGCATATATCACTGAGGAAAATGTTGTTCCGATCCTGTAAATTCGTTTGGCATTTATTTTTCCTTACTGAGGTCTGGTAAAATCATGGGCATTGCGTTTTTTTTCTTAATTTTTATTGCTACAATCTCGGGTGTGTAATGCGGAGTTTATCGTCGAAAATCCGTGGAATCTACTGCTGGGTTTATTGCCGTAAATGTGTTGATTTTTTGTATGTGTGGGGCGTTGAATGAACTGATTTTTACTCTGTTTGTTGGGCGTTTATATCATATACAGGGGGCATCTTTATTACACACAGTGAGCAAGTCTTATAATGGGCGTTTTATTTACATACCGTGAGCAATTGTTATGTGGGCGTTCTCTTCTAGACTGAGCATCTTTACTCTTCGTTTTGATTTATTGGGGTATGCGTTCTCTTCCAGACTGAGCCTAATTACTCTTCCTTTTATTTATTGGGGTCTGCATTTTAATGGTAAATGCAAATCTAAATGCAATTCTGAATTTCATTGCATTTCATTTTATTTATTGGGGTCTGCATTTAATGGCAACTTCAAATCTAACTGCAATCTGAAGGAAAATCAGAATTTCATTACATTTTGTTTTATGTATTGGGGTCTGCGTTATTGTTGGGTCTGCGTTCCTCATTCGGGGGCTTTAATACAGTGGCATTTTTCTATTTGTTTTGCATTTTTACTATTTTTTTTTATGCCTGTTCTGTGCGCCTTCCTAGCTGCGCAGGTTCCGTCCTTAACCACTTGCTCTCACCTCCTTACCCTTTAAAACGATAGCAGTCTGCCATTTCCTGGAAGTAGTGTATTTTTATAAATCCTTTAACTGTTGCGAACCCATTTTCCGTCATGCTCCAGCTTTGCCATAATGTTAACTATAGCTGCAGTCAGGGCGTTGTTCGACTCCTTGCTAGACGTATGGGTATTTTAAAAGACCACCTGTCAGTCATCAGAATCCTTGTTCCTTTTATTTGCTTGCAAGGCTATCCAAAATGAATCCCAGGTCGTCGATACTACGGTAGTATTATTGCAAGTTTAGGGTCACCGATAATAACATTATGATGTTAATTTTATATAGTGTCGTTCTAATTGACATTTTTGGATATAATATTTTTAATATCCTAAATTTTATATATGGTCCCTTTTTTTTCAAAATACTGTCATTTTAAATAATGTCATTTAATTATTGTCATTGTTATATGTTGTTTTTAAAATGATGGTTTATGGTTATATTTAAGGATGATGCTATTTATAATGTGATGTTATTTTTGTCCTGACATTATGGGGGGGTTGTCATTTGGGTGGACTTCAACAACTAAGTAATGATGTGGTATAGATACCAATATTAAGATAAGGTTATGGGAGTGTTATTTGGAGTTTTTACATTCTTACATTATTGCATTATATTAGGATAAATGTAATGAAAGATAAGGTTAGGGAGTGTTATTTGGAATTTTTACATTCTTACATTATTGCATTATATTAGGATAGATGTAATATAAGATAAGGTTATGGGAATGTTATTGCAACAAGTTACTGCAATGTTACCACAGTATATTATAATGAAGTAAAGTAATGCTAAGTTAACGAATCGTCTTATGATGGGATATATGAAATAATCATGTGAGGAGTTGACAGTGAAATCTAATGCAATATATTGGACTATCAATGTCTTAATCATTAGTGTAATGACCATGTTGTTTAGTTGGATAATTTGCAAAGTCTCATATTGTAAATGTAATAATTTGCTAGCGCTATAATGATGTCAATGTAGTTTTTAGGAAATTAGTTAGTGAAATTGCAAGCCCTTTTTATTGGAAATATAATGATATGCTAGCGCTATGGTGATGCCTTGTAATTTTATTGTGAAATTAGTAAGTGAATTTGCAAGGTCCTTATGGTAACTGAATGATGCTATCCTTTATGGTGATGTCAGTGTAGTTCCTGATTGACGCTAACAATAAAATGTAAGGTCGAACCTAGTACCTTCAGTTGTTATGTTTATGTATTTGGAGTAGATGGACTGAGATCAATCACAGATGAGTCCTAGTCAAATGCCCTATCTTAAATTGGGTTGGTCATTGTCTGATTCCCTTGCTTGCGCCTTCCGTAGAGGTCAAGGTTATTCATTTAATTATTGTGGTGCTTGGTCATAATCATTTAATCGTTGGGTCTATTGTGACGGGCGGATGTAGACACCCCCCCTGGTGGCCTTAGGAGACATGTCTGTGTGTGTGATTTTCTATGTAATGAATCCAGTGCCGTATCAAGAGTCTCGGGCCTTTTAAAGGCAGGGTTTCCACTCTTGCGACACACCTGATGGAGATTACTAGTTTCTTCCTGAGCAGTCAGCTAGGAGCCTATCTAATATTCTTTCGAGAAGACATAAGACTAAAAGCCCTGCTTTTCTGTGCAGAAATAGTAAACTCTACTGTTGGATTCTTCCATCTGTGGCTGTACTATACTTAACACCTGGTGTCGTTCTCTACTTACAGCTGCTAGTTGTACGCCTTATGTCTAGGGGCGTTTATTGCTTGTTGTCACTGTGATATGTCGGGGTCATATTGTGTGTTCATCTTGCTTTCGTCTTGTTTTAGGTCGGGTTACTAGTTTCTGCCTGAGCATTCGGCCAAGAGCCTGTCTAATCTTCTTTCGAGAAGACATAAGACTAAACGTCATGCTTTCCTGTGCATAAATAGTAACCCTAACACCATGGATTCTTCCCTCTGTGTTCTTACTGTGCACCCCCAGTATGTCTTAATGTTTGTGTTGTGCACCTTATGCCTATGGTCGTATATTGTTGCAGTTACTCATTGTGTGCCTTCAGTCTTCTTGTGATGAACCTCGTGGTTGCGTCGTGTTGGTTGTCGAGTGGCGATGTAGAGTCAAGTGTGCTTGTTACTTCTTCACACGTGCACACACCTTAAACAAAAAAAAAAATTACCTGTTCTAAGAGTTGTTGTCGTAACGAGGAGGTTGTTACATATGGTATCAGAGCTAGTTCGACCCGTGACTTGGGATTCACTACGGCTTCTGTTGACATGATTATATTCGATTATTCTGTTGCTGATCAAGTTGATTGTGTGCGTGCAGGTAATCATGGTTAGAGGACACCGCGGAGGCAGATGACGGGGTGCTAGGGAAGGAGGTGTGACGCCTCCAGCAGCATCCACGCCTGAGGAGTCTAACCCCCAGGGAGGCGAGCAGGTTCTCGGACAGGAGCAGATCGCAGTTGCTGATGTCGTGGGGATGATGAGATCTTTTCAGCGCATGTCCGAGGTGCTGATCAGCCAATTGGACAGAGATGAGGCTAGGGCGCTGGCACCTGCTGATGTTCCACCGCACACATCGGTCGTTACTGGTAGCATTCACTGTGAACTCGAGAAGGTTAAATTACCCGAGTTCTTTGGTGCCCCGGACGACGCGGCCACCGAGGCATGGTTGGAGAATATGGCGATGTGCTTCACACTTCACGATTATACCTCCAACATGAAGGTCTGCATGGCAGTCTTTCAACTGAAGGGGAGCGCTCTTCTATGGTGGAAGACACTCCTGCCACAACTAAACATGGCCGTTGAAGATGTGTCATGGGAAATGTTCGAGGAACGGTTCCGAGAGAGTTATCTTTCTGAGAAATTCATTGAGCGTCATCTCAATGAGTTCAACGCCTTACGACAGGGAGGTCGTACAATGCCTAAGTATGAGGCACGTTTTATGGAGTTGCTCTGGTATGCTCCGCACCTGAACACTAAGAAGCTCAAGGTCAACAGGTTCGTGTTTGGCCTTAACGGCAGCCTGCGTGCAAAGGTTAGGATTTTAATGCCTCAAATATTACACGATGCTATCCAAAAGGCCCTCATAGTAGAGGATGAGCCTATCAATGGGGATCAGACTAGGAATCCAGCGAGACCTGCAGGGCAGGGTTCATCTGGTACGCCGCAGCAGCAGACACCAGTGAGACATACGCCGGGGTATCGTGGCTTCCAGAGGGGATCCACGTTCACTACACCTCGACGACCGTCACCTCAGCAATAGACACCTTATCGAGGACCGCAGCATCAGCAGCAGCGTCGCCCGCAACAACAGTAGTTTAGGCCTGTTCATCAGAACAGACTAGGGTTCCAGGACATTGGGCAGTCATCTTCTACTTCGAGTACCAGGACTACTGGGCCGAAGAAGGGGTGTTGAACGTGTGGGGAGCCACACTACCAGCGCGACTATCTGTTGGAGAGGGCCAGAGTGCCCAGATCAGTCGGACCCGCTACCATGGGAGATATGGGCAAGGCCCATCGGATTCATGCAGTGGTGAATAACCGCCAAGCAGAGCACCAGTCGACTGTGCTCGAGACGACAGGTACTGTCGCTGACCAGACCCTTATTATTTTGATAGATCCAGGTGCTACTGAGAGTTTCATTTCTAGTGCAGCGCTAAAAAGGATTAAGGTAAAGGCAGTTGATCAGGACGAGTTTAGCTTCGTGGAGATGGCTTCGGGAGCCAAACAGAAGGTTGGAGGAAAGGTTACGGGTTGTGCCCTTAACCTGGGAGATTTTGTCACAAGGTTCAACTTGTACGTCACGATCTTAGGGTCGTATGATGTCGTGATTGGTATGGATTGGTTGGAATTGCATGAGGCGATACTCAAATGTAAGATGAAGAGGTTGAGCTTGGTCAATGATGAAGGACATAGATGGGTGATTGTAGGATGGAACCAGGGAGTATCCCTGAGGTTCATCTCTTCCTTACAGTTATGGAAGAGTATGTGCAAGGGGTGCAATCTTTATGCGATCCTTGCGCTAAACGAAAAG